>JAHKKF010399241.1:0-15856 GCA_019740295.1 Labeo calbasu | reverse complement strand
ACGATATAATGATATAACGATAGATAGATAGATAGATAGATAGATAGATAGATAGATAGATGACAGATAGATAGATAGATAGATAGATAGATAGACAGAACGATAGATAGATAGATAGATAGATAGATAGATAGATAGATAGATAGATAGATATAACGATATAACGATAGATAGATAGATAGATAGATAGATAGATAGATAGATAGATAGATAGATAGATGATAGATAGATAGATGACAGATAGATAGAACGATAGATAGAACGATAGATAGATAGATAGATAGATAGATAGATAGATAGATAGATAGATAGACAGATAGACCAATAGATAGATAGATAGACAAATAGACAGATAAAACGATAGATAGACAGATAGATAGATAGATAGATAGATAGATAGATAGATAGATAGATAGACCAATAGATAGATAGATAGATAGATAGACAAATAGACAGATAAAACAATAGATAGATAGACAGATAGATAGATAGATAGATAGATAGATAGATAGATAGATAGATAGATATAACAATAGATAGATAGACCAATAGATAGATAGATAGATAGATAGATAGATAGATAGATAGATAGATAGATAGAACGATAGATAGATAGAACAATAGATAGAATGATAGATAGATAGAACAATAGAACGATAGATAGATAGAACGATAGATAGATAGATAGATAGATAGATAGATAGATAGATAGATAGATAGATAGAGTGATAGAACGATAGATAGATAGGTACATAGACAGATAGATAGATAGATAGATAGATAGATAGATAGATAGATAGATAGATAGAACGATAGATAGATAGACAAATAGAACGATAGACAGAATGATACATAGATAGATTGAGATACAGATAGAAGAGCAAATTTCCAATTTAATTTAATGTGATTTTACAGTAGTACATTTCTATTTAATATTGTACATTTCTGCCTAAATTATGATTTTAATATGTACAGAAAGTATAATGAATAAGTTTATTTCAACATTCAATTAAACAAAAACAGAGTTGTGAAAAAGAGCTTTTCTAAAAAGATATATTGTGCCAATAATATGATGACTTCATCATATGATGAATATGATAATAATTTTTTTTAAACTATGACTCTAATAGTGTCAGAGGAAGTGTTGAAAGGTTACAGAGGTAAATGTGTGTACAGGAATCTACAGCATGTTTATTTGTGACCCAAATGAAAGACTACAGTGAGAAAAATAAGTTTCTTCGCTTTGAGAAGCTTGGAAAAATTTATCTTATCCACCATTTAACTTATCCACCTTTTTCTTATGCGGAAATAAGCCTATGGGCGAGACTTCAGGTTTATTATCCGTTCTAGGAAAATAACGAAAAGAATAACAACATGCAGTAAATAATAAAACTGTTTGCACTATAAACCAGTGTGCTCATAATTAATATAATACATAAAATAAAAACCACCAATTTGCAATATCAAGCAGCAAAATGAGTTGTATAAAAATAGCTGGAAGCAGATGAGACCGGAAGCCAGACCCATAAAATTTACAAATGTCTGTGCCCACTTTTACAGGAAGAAAAAGGTGGATATGAATGCATGATATGATGGCTTGATTTATTTATTTATTTTAACTATAACTCCAATATTGTCAGAGGAATTGAGGTTACAGAGGTAAATCTGTGAACAGGAATGTACAGCATGTTTATTTGTGACCCAAATGAAAGGTTACATCCAGAGTTGAGTGGCCTTATTGGGTACTTTCATGTGCATGATATTTAGACAAAGGGGACAGGCCATCTCTGGCTTTCTAGAAATTAACAGGGTATTTGATTTTTCAGAATGTCTTCCGCAGCATTTGTCCTAGTGAAACAGAAACATCAAGTTTAGCATTAATTAGTCAAATAGCATTTTTCAGAGCAGAAGTACCTACGTGTCCTTTGGTGCTTTCAGGACGTGGGCACGTACACCGAGGGAAGAATCACAGACTGAGTTCCTCATAAAGCGCTACAAAAAAAAGCAACTTTGCACTTTTGGGCTGAAAGCGCTTGACTGTATAAAAGTGCCCCAAATTGGGTTTCAGTGCGCCTCCCTAATTTTAGCTATTAGTGAGAGAGAAAAGTGTGCCAAGGAAATGCGAAATGTGTCATTTCCATCAAAATTCGCACTTGAGGAAATTTCACGGCTTGGCGAGTGAATTTTAATAACACCTAATGACTGATATCTTGTGTGAGCCTCTGCGCTACTAAGGAAAGTGTTATGTCTCTGACGTCAGGGGGGCCTGCCAGAATGATGTCAGCCCTTTTCCCTTTTACACATGCCTATAAGGAATCAGTGTAACACGCACAGGTTCACCAACTCACAAACATACACACAATGCAATAAAAGGTCCACGTTTTGTCTCCTGAAATACCCAAAACTGCCAGCCGCCCACATCAGAGATGGTTTCCCCTTGCGTGGCATACAGAAGTGCAGTGTTTAGATCATTTGCAAAGCAAAGCCCGAACAGAGGAACTGCTGTAGTACACATTTACACTGCCTTAACCACAGATATTTATCAGTCGTCTTATCTCCTTTAACCACATCACATTTGGTTTCTGTCACACATTTATTTGAAGGGGAAATTCAGACCCGATATTTTATCTAGAATTCAGACAGACTGACCAAGAAAAAGAGTCTTCTGAATTAGGACCACTGCAGGCAAATTGCATAGAACTTTTATTCGACGCTCACAGAAACGTATTAACTTTACATTGTTCCTTGATGTTTGTAACTCTCTCACTTCTCTATTTCTCTCACTAATAGTATTTATATTTGCACTTGTGGTTAAAGATCCGGTCGTGTCCTCGTTGACTGATTTGTATCGAAGACAAGAACAAAAATTTAGCAAGAACAAAACGGAATAACTTTTCTTATCTCGCTTTCTTCTTCCAACCCATTATTTCGTTCTCTCTTGTTCCTGATTTAAGCTAATACAGAAATAATTAAGGCTCTGAAAAGCATCCCACAAATTAATAAAATGCATTATTTTTTAGTTATTGCTTAGGAAAAGTATGAAAAAGATCTGTCCACTCCTTAAAATACACCATTTATAAAATAAATGAACTAAATATCTCAAAAGCAAGTGTTGTTGAATATACGCGACCCTGGACCACAAAACCAGTTTTAAGTAGCGCTGGCCAAAAATACATTGTATGAGTCAAGATTTTTCTTTTATGTGAAAAATCATTAGGATATTAAGTAGAGATCATGTTCCATAAAGATATTTTGTAAATTTCCTACCGTAAATATATCAAAACTTCATTTTTGATTAGTAACGTACATTGCTAAGAACATCAAAGGCGATTTTTTTCAATATTTAGATTTTTTCGCACCCTCACATTCCAGATTTTCAAATAGTTGTATCTCAGCCAAATAATATCCTATCCTAACAAACCATACAATGGAAAGCTTATTATTTAGGTTTATACATCTAAAAACTGAACCTTATGGCTGGTTTTGTGGTCCATGGTCACATATAGCAAATATAAAGTGTCTTTTGAAGATAAACGCTTTGAAAATAAAAACATAATCAAAAATCTGTGACAGATGGAAAGTTACAATCAACATAATTTTTTAATTATACAATTGATTTAAATAGATTATAATCTTTACTGTGACAAAATATGTAATTTCTCACACTGCAATACATGTGGACATTGTTTACCAGACATATTACAGCAGCATAGTAAATATCATAAAGGGGAGAGACGCGTTTCCTCATTTTAAGGAACTTTATGATTCACTTTGTTTTGTTAACCTATGCATATAGTAGTATAGATATTTCAGCAGTTTATAATGTTACTGAAAGGGCATACAAAATCATTAGACACTGAAACAGCTAGTAAATTTCACAGTTAACTAGTAGATATAGAAAAAAAAAGTAACACATTAACCACGTTACAATTTGACGTAGAAGGACCGAAATAGTATTTACACGCTTTAGTGTGCTCTGTAACTACTGCGTCAAGACACCTGCTCTTCAATAATCTGTTTTATTTACAATATTATCCAAATAGCCTATTAAGATCGCACGATTCTAACTTGTGAAACTGGTCTATAATGGGAGTGATGACAGAGAGGGGAAGAGAGCCCAACTCTTAGTAATTTAGCAGAGAATAACCGAGCGCGTCCTTAGTAGTAATTTTAACACTTGTTCATTCTGACCTCGAGGGGGGACTCTTTCTAAGAATCCGCAGAAAAGAATTTGCCCGTGGGTGTCGTGTGGGAATGTGTGGAATAAAAGCACAGGCACAGACCCCATCGAGAGCACACGCGGCGACGCGACGCAAGCGATCACACTTGAGATTTCACACGCGCCAGAGCAACAGCGGCGAAGGTAAGACGTGCATTATGCGCTAAACATCTCATATATCCCATCATATTCTTTTTACTTCAGATGACATGTATTCATTTCTAAAAAGCAAGTTTTTTAAAATAAATATTGGGATCAATTTAATAGTTTTGTACAATACTTAGAAAACTTGATATGTCTTCAGTGTGACATATTCCATATTTTAGACAACATTTCGGCAAATTAAGATATTCTACAAAGTGGGCTTATATTAATCTGGAGATGTAGAATATTTGTACTTTTAAAACGTAATACATTTAAACGGACTGCAGTTAAAAACTAAATAACTCAAAAAAACATACATTTCTTTAAATTGATATGTTAATATAAATGTTTAAATGTAAATATTCAGATGTTTCATTTTTTTTTGGGCCATGGCCATCTGTAGATGCCCTCCTTTTAATACTGGCAATGAATGAATATTGTATATTTTTATGAAGACTGATATTTTTATAATTAATATAGATTAATTTTCAGTATGAGGTAATGTTCATGCTACATTAATGATTGATGAATGTATTAATCTGCTTTTATTCACTTTTTTGTATTTTAGTTTTGAAAGTGACTAAGAAATCAATTAATGTTTACACATTAAATATATTTGGTGAATTCTTTTTTCAGATGGTTTGGTCAGTGAGGTTCATCCTTCTCTGTCTGTCTATAGTGCGGATGTCTGCGCTTAACTTTTTCCCTGAGAAATGTGAGTGTACTGACCACATCATTATTTAAGCATGAGTGCACACAAACACAGTTTTGATATCATAGTGGGGATTCTCCGACTTCAGGGTTTGTACTCTGAAAAGTATTCGCTGGACATATTATAATATAATATAATATTTTGAGTATGAATAAATATATTGAGTCCATTTGATGATGCTTTCACTACGTTAGGGTTTATAGCCACAGATATTTGTGACCCTGGAACACAAAACCAGTCATTAGGGTCAATTTTTTGAAATTGAGATTTATACATCATCTGTAGCTGAATAAATAAGATTTCCATTGATGTATGGTTTGTTATGATAGGACCATATTTGGCTGAGATACAGCTATGTGATAATCTAAAGGGGGCAAAAAAAATCAAAATATTGAAAAAAAAATCACCTGTAAAGTTGTCCAAATGAAGTTTTTAGAAATGCGTATTACTAATCAGAAATTAAGTTTCGATATATTTACAACAGAATATTTACAAAATATCTTCATGGAACATGATCTTTAAGAAAAATCAATCATTTTGACCCATATAATGTATTTTTGTCTACTGCTACAAATATACCCATGTTACTTATGACTGGTTTTGTGGTACAGGGTCACATTTAGTTTCCACAAACATACGCACAGATTCAGAAAGAGGTCTGGCACCCATTCTGTGTTGTGAATTGTTTCTCTTTATGCAGTTCAAATTGCTGAGAGACACACAAACGTTACCCTGACCTGTAGAACAGACAAAGACAACATCAAATGGAAACGTGAGGACACAGACTTACCGCAATCAGATTGTGAAAAAATCAGCGGGCGGGATTTGACCGTGATTGACCTGGAGGAAGACCTAACCGGGAATTACACCTGCTGGAGTGGTTCGGATCTTCAAGACTACACCTATCTCCTGCTCGACAAGTCTAAAGAAGCTACAGGTGAGAACATCTGCTGAACACTCTGCTTAATATCTAACATTCCTATCAAGCAACCAATCTGAGATTTGACGAATGATTAATTAAGGTTTGCCATACACTCTTAAAAAAAAGGCTTCAAAAGGGGGTTTTCACAGCAATGCCATCGACAAACCATTTTTGGTTCCCCAAAGAACTTTTCAGTGAACAGTTCCTAGAAGATCCATTTTTCCTTATAATCCTAAAATAAAGGGATTTTTGCAGTGATGCCATGAACAAACTATTTTTGGTTCCCCAAAGATCCTTTCAGTGAACAATTCCTAAAAAACAAAACAACTTTTTATTTAGTGTAAGGATCATTTTAATAATCTACAGAACCTTTTTTATGAAATGAAAAGATTCCACAGGTGTTGAAGGTTCTTCGTGAAACCATCAATGCCAATAAAGAAGCTCTATTTTTAAGAGTGTAGTGTTAAGAACATTTCAGTAATGGTGTGTCTATTTACACTAATCGCAAATAGCCCGCCTTGTTGGCAGAGGCTATTTACACTAACTCTGGCCACAAATGTATGGTTGGTCAACATTATAAGACAGATATCAAGAAACATTTCCAGTGGCATACCTGTCGTAAAGCACATAGTGGTGACTTTTTGACGCGATCGACCGAAGTTCGAATCTGCCTTTTGCCGAACTTCTTCTTCTTCCTTTTCACATCACATATGTGACACTGGACCACATAACCAGTCATAATGGTAATTTTTTTGAAATTGAGATTTATACATGAATAATAACGGAATAAATAAGCTTTCCATTGATATATGGTTTGTTAGGATAGGACAGTATTTGGCTGAGACATGGCTATTTGAAAATCTGAAACCTGAACGGGCAAAAAAAAACTAAATACTGAGAAAATCACCTTTAAAGTTGTCCAAATGAAGCAAATTACTAATCAAAAATTAAGATTTGAGGGTGGGAAATTGACAAAATATCTTCATGGAACATGATCTTTACTTAATATCCTAATGATTTTTGGCATAAAAGAAAAATCTATAATTTTGACCTATTGACCTGGCTATTGCTACAAATAGCTGTGCTACCTAAGACTGGTTTTGTGGTTCAGGGTCACATATCCGATTGGAAAGGCATTTATTTTCAATAAAATTAAGGAAATAATCAGAAAGTTGAAAATTAAGCACCTCACGGGTGTTTAGCGGTAAGGGTTAGAGGTAGGTTTAAAGAGGGCTTTCTTGTCCCGTTGCGGCATCCATTTAATAATTAAAAATAATTAAAAAAAAAATTATTATTTACACTCAATACATTATTATTGCATATAATGTTTTATAATGTACTGCAATACCGAGGTGCAAATATCTGCCATATCTGCAATATTTTGACAAACTAAGGTTAATAGGTGTTAAAGATACGTACGAGCAGTATTAATTAAGATATTAGGCTAATATTTCACCTACCTGACCGGAAATTATAAGAACAAACACAAATGTTTTCAAGATTCTTGCACTGAAAATCCTGGTTCAGTTTGGCCAACCACAAATGACAGTTTTTTACACTCTTCTCTTTGATTTGTTATAACTTTTGGCAGTCTGTAGTACTCCAAATGCTATTCTGGTCAGACAGATTAATACAGCCCAAAACATGATAAAAATGTATCATTTCCAGCAGCAATAATCAAATTTGCGAGTTCCGTTTGCTTCAGTGGCATTGTTTTACATTCAGTACCTCCAATATGGCCGACTGAAAACACGTCGTGAAAACACTCTCTTGGTATTTGCACTTAGTGCCTTGCAAATATTTGGCATCCTGATAAACATTAACCATGGCATGAGTTAAACATCCGATATTGCATTAATACATTACACATTAAAACACTTTCCACAATGTTTCAAACCACAAAACCACAGTATTTTACTCATAGCTGAATGAGAGGCTGTGTATACAGAGTTAGGAAGACATAGCCAAATAAAATGCATACATTTAAGCAGTAAATGAGTTTATGGAAATCCATTTTTAACTTTACAAAAGACACTGTAAACTGTAAACTCACTTCTGCATTCATTCCACATTCAAGATCAGTGATACTTACTAATGTTGTCCTCACAGTCACAAACAGCAATGGGTAACTATACTGTATATAAATTGCGGGCATCAGGAACCCGCTATTAATATGCAGGGCAATTAAATCACTTTTGAATGCGGGCTCGCTTTTTACTTTCACTTTCGAGATTCGCAATCGCACATACTCTGTGTATAGAGTGTTTTCATGACACGTCATCAATCGGCCATATTGGCGGCACTGAATGTAAAAAATGCCACTGAACCGAACGGAACTTGCACATTTAGCTGATTAAATTAAAAATTGCTGCTGAAAATAGTCAATTATTGTCATGTTTTGAGCTGTACTAATCAGTCAGACCGGGAAAAACACTTGGAGTACTTTAGACTGCCAAAAGTTGTAACAAATCAAGGAGAAGAGTGAAAAAACTGTCTGAACAAAAACAAAACGCATTTGTGGTTGGCCAAAACTGAACCAGGATTTCAAGGGCAAGAATCTTGACAACAATCGTGTTTGTTCTTATCATTTTCAGGTAGGTGTCAGGTAGGTGAAATATTAGACTAATATCTTTATTAATACTGCTCATAAGTATCTTCTATTAACTTTAGTTTGTCAAAATATCCTGCTTACTAAGTCCTTCTCTATATGATTTAACAGCTTCCACATGTTTTTTCCATGGTTTAGATAGCATAAATTAGCAGAACAACGTATTCAGTAGTACATTAACCGTGCAATCCATGCTGTTGTTTACATCCAAGTATCACCAATATGGCCAAACATCAGGGTCAAATCGGGGATTTGATGAAAAGAAAAGATTCTTTGTGGAACCCAGAAAAACATTATTTTTAATAGTGTAGGTGCAATGATATGATGCTGTGAAACTAATTTCCTTAAAAAATGACTTTATTAAAAAGCTGCCTGTTGAGTCATTGACTGTCTGGGCCACAAAGCAGGAAGGCAGCTACTTTCGGTTCTGGACACGATCAGAGTACAAGCATCTGGCTCAGCCTTTCAGTGTACTTCTTTCTTCCTTTTCAGCTTTTAAAATCAACTGCACAGCTGAAACGTTTTCCTGCACTGAAAAAATCAAATGCGCCTGGACCTCAGATGAATTTACCACTTTCAGACTTCGTAATACAAGGTATCAGTAATACAGACACACCCACACATCCAATTACACTTATGTTATCACTGACGCAACCAAACATGCTTGTTTTATCTATTTAGGGATAATGGTGACTGGGTGTCACAATCCGAGGCTGGGGAATTTTTTTTTCTCCCACATTCCACCAATTCATACTCTGAAGAATCCGAGCGTATGCTGATAACAGGGGAGGCTGTTTCCACATGCTGCTATATGAAAAGTGACCACAGCTTTTTTTTACGAGACATCGGTGAGTATGTTGGTTAAAGGAAATTTACTCATCCTACTCATCAAGTTATTCTAAACCTGTATGAGTTTCTTTCTTCTGTTGAACATAAATAAAGGTATTTTGATGAATGTTGGCAAACAAAGAGCTGACGGTAGCCATTGACTTTCATAGTATTTTTTCCATACTAAGGACGTCAATGGCTACCGTCAACTGTTTGGCTACAAACAAGTTTCAAAATATCTTTTTGTCAGAAGAACGAAACTAATACAGGTTTGGAACAACTTGAGGGTGAGTAAATTATGACCAAAATCTCATTTTTGGGTGAACTATCCATTCAAAATAAAATAAAATAAAATATTGAATTATTTTTAACTTAATTTAATTTAGTAAATGAAAACAAACATTAAGTATAGCATATTATTTACAGAAACTGTGAGAAACTGTAGTTTAAAGTGGACATCGGATGCCCGGATGCAAAATACTTTGAATAAAATTCCTCAGTAGTCGTGTAAAACAACACCCTTTTTACCTCATCAAAAGCAGCTCTGTTCATGGTGAGCCGTTCGTGCATGTCTCTTTAAATGCTAATGAGCTACTGCTTACTCCGCCCCTTTCTTCTATTTTTATTGTGTATTTGGTGGCGCATTTCCATCAAAAACAAAACTAATCTACTGCGTCCTCAGTGGCTCTGATGTCGGGAGAAAGTAAAGACTCTTATGTTCACTTTAACATCCAACTACCAAACAAGTGCACTGCTAATACGGGACAGTCCATCAGCAGTGTGGGCGGGGCTTGAGCAGTATGACATCATGCTGCTCTGAAAATCAAAACAGCTTGATAATTGAGATGGTTTAGGTTTTTAGGTTTAGGATTTTTATCATTGTAGGGCTGTTGCGTCCACATACTGCTAAGACGAATTTATATATAATTACCATGCAAAAATTATTTTCGTATCTGATGTCCCATTTGAGAACTGTTTTTTTTTTCAGTCTTGATTGTTTATTTTTAATAATATTAATATTAATCATTAATATTCGTTTGCTGAGGCCCTCTAGTGCGCACTGGCTCCCTGGTTGAAAACCACAGATCTAAAGCACATCATTATTGACTGAATGTGTTTTCTCTGTTTTTCCTAGTTAAACCAGCAGTTTCAAGCATTTCAATCTGCAATATATCAAATCAGGGGACTGACAAGCAAATCATAGACTTGGTGGTGACCCCTCCCTCGACATGGCCGCAGCCCCACAGTTTCTTTCCTCTGAAGCATCAGATCGAGTACGAGATACGACACGACGGAAAGGTACGACATGCTTCACTCCCGCACACACAAACGGTTCACCAAAAATGAAATGGAAAAATACATCCCAAACCTATACAACTTTCTTTCTTCCGTGGAAAGATGCTGTCAAGCTCTGAAAAAATACCAAAGAAAAAAACCTAGAAGTACAAAAACGTAGTCCATGTTACATAAGACATTCAAGTAAAATATTCAACTATACTAAAATTCAAGTCATATTACTCACTGAACGTCAATGCTTTTATTTTAGGATGAACTGTCCCTTTAAGAAAGTTACAGTACTTAATTCTTGTTTTCTGCTTCTGTATTTTCTCAGCTCGAGACTAAAGAATGGGAGGAGGGCTCAAAGTTTCAAGTAGAGGGCTCCATCACGAAACTAAGGGTCCGCTGCAGAGACCTGCTGCTCCTTTCTCAGTGGAGCGAGTGGACTCCGTGGAAAAATGTAAATTAGCGATTTAAACCTCCCTTCCTCCTGAACCCTTTATTTATATCTTCTGTCCCATTTTCCAATTCCTTATTTATTCTTTGTATATGTGTTTATGTATGAATGATCACGTCGTTGGTTACATATGACTGTTACGTACTGATTGTTTGTACCATGTCTCTGTCCTATTAAAAACCTTTGCTCTTCTATTCTGTCTCTCGATTCTTTCGATTAAGCAATTTCTCAGTTGCAATCATGGTGTGATTCACTGACCTTTACTGACAGGAATTTATGTGAAATCTTAAAACAATCTCTGAGTGTTGGCTTGCTTTCCTCAGACAAAAATGGTGTAGGGTTAGATTTACAATTAACATGCGATTACAATTAATATGTACTGCAGATGTACATTACCGTTTAAAACGGTTTGGGGTCTGTATGATTTTTTAACTAACATTTTTAGAATCATTTATTTATTTGTTTGATCAAAAATAAAGTAAAAACTGTCATTTTGTGAAATATTATTACAGTTGAAGAGTTCATTTGCAAAAACAGATGTTTTTAACAATTCTTAAAAATCATGTTTTTTCATTGTGCATTGCTATTGATCTCAGTCAAACTGTAGTTGGGTTATTTTAATATGAAGTAAAAATAACTAAAAAATACAGCTAACTAACACAATACAACACAATAAAAACATGATAACATAATAAAAAACATGATTTTTGAACTTAAACTCTGTATTCTAAATCGCATTCATTCCTGTGATGGAAAAATGTCTCTACCCTTCACTGATCAATTTACTGCATCCTTGCTGTGTAAAAGCAAGCATGCTAAAAGTAAAAAAGTAAACCCCAAACTTTTGAACAGTATTGTATATATGGGAGAGAAGCTCAGAGATCTGTGTGTGTTGTTACGACAGAATGCACATGATTTCTTCTTGTCCATATAGGTGTCCAGCAGGAAAAAAAGAGTCCGTACCAAAGGAAATAAAATGGAAGGAACAAGAAAACAACCAGGAAACAAAAAGAAAAACAGACGAAAAAATTGTCAGAAAAAATGCAAACATTTAAATTGGGCACATCTTTGATTTTCTGAAAGCACTTTTTATGCTGATTGAAAAATTGTAAATAAAGACTGAGCTGACTGAGCATGTTTATGAAACTTTTAGTCGACAGCAGGAGGCAGCAGTGAGGACGGAGGGGATGCTGCCTCCTTTTGGGAGCTTTATGGAATTATCCATTTTTTTTTTAAAAGATATTTAAAGAAATAAAATATTATATGTTCAAAAATATTTATTGGTGTAGTTGTTATTTCCATTTACATCTCTGTTCTTTCTAAGTGCGCTCATTTACTTGCGTGTCCTCTTGGTTTTCTCTCTGCTTCTCATCTTTTATGTCTGAGTCTTGTTGCAGTTGCATCAGGCTCTGATTTTGATTGGCAGGATGAGCCATGATAAACAGCCAGTGGTTATTGTCCCGCTCAGCTTTATGGGAGTCCAAGAAGGTGTGAGCAGTGAGTTCGTACTCTTTACCAAACGGAGTCCTAAACACAAAAAACACAAACAAACCAAATACATGAATAAATACTAGAAATTATTCTACATAAAATTAACATTAAACTAGACAGGCCTGTTCGTGAGCTCAAGCAGGCATTTTTCTATTTGTAAAATAATATTTACAATAATATATTAATAAAATACAAAACAAAACGTATACATACTAAAAATTATTTAATATAATAATACAAAAAAAATATACACATGTTGCAGCTACACTACAGTTCAAAAGTTTGGAATCAGAAAGATTTTTAATGTTTGTTTGTTTTTTAAAGAAGAAGTCTCTTATGTTCATCAAAGTTGCATTTATTTGATAAAAAATACAAAAAATAAACAGAAATATTCTGAAATATTAATGCAATTTAAAATAATGGTTTACTATTTTATTATACTTTAAAAAATAATTTATTCCTGTGATGCAAAGCTGAATTTTCAGCATCATTACTCTTATTATTAATTGTGCATTGTTCAGTGTCACATGATCCTTCAGAAAACATTCTAATACGCTAAATTATTATCAATGTTGGAAACAGTTGTGATGCTTAGTAGTTTTTTGGAACGTGCAATACTTTTTTCAGGATTCTTTGATGAAAATAAAGTAAAAAAGAACAACATTTATTTAAAAAAATATATTTTGTAATAATATACAATATTGTTCAAATATTCGGTAATTTGTTTCTTCTTCTTTTAGCAAGAATATGTTAAATTAATAAAAAGTGATGGTAAAGACTTATTGTTAGAAAATATTTCTATTTTGATTAAATGCTGTTCTTTTAAACTTTTTATTTATCAAAGAATCCTGAAAAAAGTATCACAGGTTCCAAAAAATATTAATTTTAATATTAATTATTATACATTTAATATTAATTTCCAACATAATAAATCAGCATACTGTTAATAAATTAGAATGATTTCTGAAGGATCATGTGACACAGAAGACTGGATTAATCATGTCACAGAATCACAGGAATAAATTACATTTTATAATATATTCACATAGAATTTTACATAGAAATCATATTTTACAATATTACTGTTTTTTCAGCATTTTGATCAAATAAATACAGCCTTAATGAGCATAAGAAACTGCTTTGAAAAAACATTAAAATCTTACTGATCCCAAGTGGCAGTGTATATACATTTGGCTGTTTCCTGATCGCTTAAACTGAATCACTTACTCTTACAAATATGAAATATATTACCATAGGATGTGATTGCCCAGGGCAGCCAGACATTGATTGGTCTTACAGTGGGAAATCAAAACCTTGCTGTTCACCTGCCAAAACAAAGCATTGACTCCACATTAAGGTATTAAGTAATAGCAACAAGTACATCTGTAAAAGATTGAAAGTGTGTGAACCTGAACAGGGTATCCTTCATTTTCAATCCTTTCTTGGGGGTCAAAATAAATCACCTTCCACCAGCACAGGAAATCAAACTCCTTCACTAAGCTCAACTCCTGTAGTCGAGACTTCTTAGCACACTTCAGAAATGTTCTGTGATCGCTGGCAAGGAACAGCTATGTGGAGGCCAACAGATCACAAGTTGAGACTCAGCAATTACTGTACATAAAACTGTGTACACATGCCATTTGCTTGTTTACCTCTCCGGCAAAGTCTGCGGTCGTTCTCAGGGCAAAGCTTTGATCGTATCTGAGAACCTCTCCATCTGAGGTCCCATCAACACTGGACCACAGATGATAAAACAGATCAGCAACTGTGTGTGTGTGAGATTGAGTGAGGTTGAATGTGCATGTGCGGTACCTTGTAATGATAAAGGCGTTTCTAACACAAGGGGTCATGCTGTGGGCTCCTCCTACATGAAGGGGCCCGAGAAGGCGGGGGACTGAATTCGTGTCAGACTGTGATGCGATATTACTGCTGTCGGCAATGATGCTGAGGACACTGGAGCCACGCTGCTCGTGCTCTCCACCTCCAGAGTTCACCAGCATGACCGTGTCTCCGAAGTGCAAAAAGCCATCCGGCGACACTGATAAACTCACCTGTACAAAAAACAGAAACATATACATACACTGCCGTTCAAAAGCACTTTTTATGCCTTTTAAAGACGTCTTTTCTGCTTATCAAGGCTGCTTTTATTTGATTAAAAATACAGAAAAAAACAGCAATATTGTGAAATATTATTGCCATTTAAAATAGTGTTTTTCTATTTTAATATACTTTAAAATGTAATTTATTCCTGTGATGCAAAGCTGAATTTTATTTTTTTTGGAACCTGTCACACTTCTTTTTAGGATTCTTTGATGAATAAAACATTAAAAAGAACAGCATTTATTTAAAATATAACTTTTTTGTAACTGTTCAAAGTTTGGGGTCAGTACATTTTATCTTTCTTTCTTTCTTTGAAAGAAATTAATGCTTTTATTCAGCAAGGATTTGTTAAATTGATAAAAAGTGACAATACAGACTTATACTGTTAGAAAAAAAATCGATTTTGAATAAATGTTGCTCTTTTTTTACTTTTTATTCATCAAAGAATCCTGAAAAAGTATCACAGGTTCCAAAAAAAAATTAAGCAGCAAAAATGGTTTCCAATATTGATAATAAAGCAGTATATTAGAATGATTTCTGAAGGATCACGTAACACTGAAGACTGCAGTAACGATGCTGAAAATTCAGCTTTGCATCACAGGAATAAATTATGTTTTAAAGTATATTAAAATAGTAAACCATTATTTTAAATTGCAATACTATTTTGTAATATTACCATTTTTTTCTGTTTTTTTTATTAAATAAATGCAACTTTGATTAGCATAAGAGACTTCTTTAAAAAACATAAAAATCTTTCTGATATTCTACATCAATCTATCTATATAATTTTTTTTTCATATAACAAAATATATTTAAAAATGTATTTCAGGGACAAGAAAATACATTTGTGAATAGAATAGCCTACTAGAGTTCAAAACTAGATTTACAGTGATTTCATATATTTTTTATAAATGTTCCTTGCTGATTTTGATCTCTTTTTATTCCTATATTGCTCCTTGCTAATGTGTTTTATGTTCACGCGTTATAGTAAAGTTATACTAAAAATAAATAAAGCTTTTCTTAAAAAAAAAAGAAAAGCTTTTTGAAAGTACACTCTTTTGAAAGTATAGTTTAAAAATGTAAAAAAAAAAAAAAAA
>JAHKKF010399238.1:0-11286 GCA_019740295.1 Labeo calbasu | reverse complement strand
TCTAGCGTTTCTTGTCTCTGCCGTTTGTAAGCTCTTGCAGTAGCTGTGGTCTACTAAAAGCCTCAAAGGCATCAGGGCTAAAGAGGAGAGAACAAAGACGCAGGTCTTTAGGAAGTTTTATTCCTCCATCTTCCCATTCTTTGCTCCTCCTCTTATTGCTAGGAAAACAGTGAAGGCTTACGTCGTCTTGTTAACCCTCGACTGAAAATGACAACCTAAAGCCACACAATGTGGCATTGTATCAATATTTTATTTTCCGAGTTGTGTTGCTGTAAAAATAGAAGCAGGACACCAGTAGCTCACGGAGTGCAACCATTTTACATCATCGAAAAAATGGCGCCCCCCATAGTCCGAGATATGTATTAAACGCTGTGGATTTTTTAAATAACGTAAATCTTTTGTGTTTTTTTTTTACTACATATTTCAGTAAGACACATAATTTACTCTACATTACATTAAGCCATACAAGTCTTAATATTCAGGGTTCCCTTTAAGAGGTTTCACACATTCTTAACTTTTCAATAAGGCTGTCAAATCGATTAATCACGATTAATCGCATCTAAAATTTAAATTTCTGTTTACATAATATAGATGTGTACTGTGTATATTTATATGTCATACACACATATATTATGTAAACACAAACTACTTTTGGATGTGATTAATCACGATTAATCGACAATCCTTTTTTTATGAGTTCAAGTTGTTATAATGCCCCAGTCTGTATGTTCTTTGGAATGTATCATTGACGTCTTAGTAAGAGATGTAAAATGTTCCAGTAGGATATGTTTCAGAGCAAACATATTTTAGTTCAGAGAATGAACTGATCTGATTTATGGTTTTGGAATGTTATTCGTTATCCCCAGAGTCTGAAATGCGTTGAGTCATTTCTCCACATTGTTCAGCTATTTCCTTTGAGTCTGAAGTGGCTTACTGACTTACTTTGAAGTTATAAAATTAGTTACATTTACTTAAGGAAGAAAAAAAGAACATACACAAGAAGCATGTGTAAAATGTTATGATTTTTTTTACCTGAAGTCCGTGTTTGGAATATTATTGATGCTAAGGTTTGGGCATGTACTGCCACCCAGTTAACACACTAGCAAGTCTCATTTATCTCTTCTGCACAGTGGCAGTTTCTCTGAATCTATAAACAATCTGAAGCAAACAGCAAGCTTGGTGTCACTCCAGGGGCTGTGCCTGTACCACATCACTATTATTAAATAACAACACCATTTAAGAAAAGTCTGCTTGTTATCCTTGATGAGTGTGCAGGAATTGCACATGTGACAAATTGTGGAAGTGAAAGAAATTTGTATTATTATTGCTTTGTTTAATAAAAAAAATAATATTCAAATTATTAAATTGTTAAATTATTAAATTAATATAAATTATTCATTTAAACTCATATAATTATTATACTTTTGTGTTAGTCAATCCTTATTGTTAACTTTTTTTTTCTCAGTAACACTGCAAATCAGAAAGGTTTTATAAAAAAATGCCTTGCATGTGCAAGGAGCATGTAGGTCACCTGTCAAGCCGTAACGTTCTGCTCTGTTTATTTTATATCATATTTCCTGATACTAGAAGGTACGTATAATCTGCTTGATCTAAGGATAAAAACTACCTTCTTCATACCAAGATCTACGCAAGATCTGCACAGATACAAACCCTGGAGAACAAGATGGATGTTTGTAATGAATGTTAATTCAGTTGAGCTCCAAACAAACAGATGCTAATGCGCAGATGACCAAAGGTTAGGAGTGGGAATAGGAAAACATACACTCATTGTATCACAGTGAAAATCTAATCTAACAAATACACGCCACTGCCCTGGAAAGGACATTTCTCAACAATAACCAAAGTCGAAACACTGCTGAGATTGTAAATAATAGGGCTGCCCTCCTAAAAGACTAAAGACTTTTCAGGTCAACTAGTACACTTTAAGCATTAGTTGTGTATTAGTCACACGTTCATTAATAAACCATATAAATCATAATAATTAGCCTTTAATTGCCTACATAGGCTAATAAGCCCTCAAGCGCACACAAAAAAAGCTTGCGACAGCGCACCGGCAAATATAATAATTATTAATGTATCAGGTAAAAACAGCAAGGAGACTGCATTAACATTTTAATAACTTATTAATAAACTAGTGCTTTTTTTGTTTTCGGCTTAAGAGATGAAATCGGCGACACTGACTGGTAATCTGCAGTAGTGGATGCGCCTACATCTTTGATACGGATTACGTAATCTGGGAATATTTGTTTTCTATTTGAATTGGTTCCTTTAAAAGAAGACACTCTCTAAAGATACACTCTACACAGAGTTTCGAAGTTTCGCACTCAAGTTTACAGAGGCCGAGATAGCGGAAAGCGCATCCTGTTTGCTTTAATTATTTTACAAAAGCACAACGTTTCGTTGTCATGTTTGTGTCTATAATGGACAGGACAGTAGAGAGATGACAGGAAAGTACTGAGCGGAGAGAGGGGAGTGGGATCGGCAAAGGACCTCGAGACGGGATTCAAACTCGGGTTGTGCTATATGTCAGCGCACTAACCACAAGGCTATTGGCGCCGACTCATTCTGAGTGCACACAAATAAACGTAGTCTTTTGATTTGAAAGATGTATTACTTTTACGACACCTCCATCTGTCATGCAGTAAGCACACTACTGTTCAGCTTCCACACTCCACACAGACACTTCAATAGCGCACATTTTTCTAGGTTAACATTAGATTTAATGGCCATGTAAAGTTGCTATTACTATAGCCATATTTGAGGTCGATGAATGGTAGGTGAGCGTTTGGATGTCCTGCCCGGTGTACTATATTACCACATAGACCAGCCGATAAGGATCTGTCCGTCACGGACTGAGTGACTTTTTTTTCTGCGACTAATAAAATTTTGGTCAACCAAGCCTCTTCTCGTCGACTAATGATTAGTCGACTATTAGGGGTCAGCCCTAGTAAATAATGAATCATGTGACTCCTAAACCTCACAGAAATATTCTTTTCCTTTTTTGCAGATGGATGCTGTTGGACACACCAAAGAAGATTAGTCATTGTGCGACCTTCAGAAATGGACATGACAGTTTCATACTGCTAAAAAAACCTTGACCCCACCTGAAACCACTCCATGGTGATCATTTGACAAGGATTAATGGCATGTTCTCTCGTGGGCACGTCTTTGACCTCTGAGCTCTCCGAGAGGTTAAAACAACACTAGCCATGAAATGTGGTAGAGACATGTGACACGTCAAGCCCACCATGCTAGACCGTAGTGGGCTACAGTGTTACAGTTACAATCCAATACATGAAAGCTAAAAGGAAAGCTCTTGACTTTCTAATCTCATTTTTAAACATGGCTTGAGTTGATGAGTTGATGATTATATACGTCTCTGAGGTAGCAAAGAGACCATGTGTAACATCTCAACCTCGTGCAATGTTGACTCGAACATAGACCAGTTCTTCCAGCCAGCGCTGTATATTATCGTCATCGTCCTTGGCTTCCCCACCAACTGCATGGCCCTGTGGGCCGCATACATGCAGGTCAGACAGAAGAACGAGTTGGGGATCTACTTGATGAACCTCTCTGTAGCTGACCTCTTGTATATAGCCACTTTGCCACTTTGGATCGACTATTTCGTGCACCATGACAACTGGATCCATGGTCAGGTGTCCTGCAAGCTGTTCGGTTTCATCTTCTACACCAACATCTACGTCAGCATCGCCTTCCTCTGCTGCATATCTGTGGATCGTTACTTGGCGGTGGCTCACCCCCTGAAATTCGCAAAAGTCCGCAGGGTTAAAACAGCCTTGCTGGTCAGTGTCGTTGTGTGGGTAACAGAAATAGTGGCCAACTCTGCGCCTCTCTTCCACGATGAGCTTTTTAAGGACCGCTTCAACCACACCTTCTGCTTCGAGAAATATCCAATGCAGGATTGGGTAGCCGGGATGAACTTGTACCGCACTTTCCTCGGCTTCTTAGCACCTTGGGGAGCAATGTTGGCTGCCTACAGAGGCATCCTGAGAGCCGTGCGCACTAACGTCTCCACCGAGCGCCAAGAGAAAGCCAAAATCAAGAGGCTGGCCCTCAGTTTAATCCTCATCGTCCTCCTCTGCTTCGCCCCCTACCACGTCCTCCTTTTGTGGCGCAGCGTGCACTTCCTCAGCAACCCCTGCGATTGCGGTGCCGAGGAGAACTTGTTTGGTGCTTATCATGTGACTCTAGCACTCACCAGTCTCAACTGCGTGGCGGACCCCATCCTCTACTGCTTTGTCAACGAAGGGGCCCGTCATGATGTTGGCCGGGCCTTGGCCACTCTCTTTGGCCTCTTCCAGCGGGGACAAAGCCCAGAGACACTCATGGGGGCGTCCATTACTGTTGAGACGCCCCTGGCTATGAAGAAGCCTGATTTCTACAGCGAGGTCAAAACGAATGCCTATAAAACTGACATTGAAGTGCTCAAAGATGAGTGCCTTCAAATGACCATTCTCAGTGTTAAAAAGTGAAGTTAGATGCCGATGTAGCGTACAGCGGCCCCATAAAGTGTGTGGACACTTACGTGCACACTTAAAACTGGGTTTTTATTGAAATTAGCAAAATATTAAACCAAGTGGCGTCTGCAAATGTCATTCCAAACCTGTAAGACCTTTGTTCATCTTCAGAACACAAATTACGATGTTTCTGATGAAATCCAAGAGCTTTTCAATGGCAACACAACTACCACGCTAAAGGCCCAGAAAGGTAGTAAGAACATCATTAAAATAGTCCATGTGACATCTGTGGTTCAACCATGATGTTATGAAACTGCATGAATACTTTTTGTGCGCAAAGAAAACAAAAATAACGACTTCAACAATTAACTACAACTATCTTCAACACTATTCAGCAGTTTCTTCTCTTCCGTGTCAGTCTTTGACGTGCACTCAGGACAGTACCACGACAAACCCTTACTATGTTTCTGGGCCTTGAATGTGTCAATTGCGTTGCTGTCTATGCAGGGTCAGAAAGTTCTCGGATTTCATCAAAAATATCTTAATTTGTGTTCCGAAGATGAACGAAGGTCTTATGGGTTTGGAACAACATGAGGGTGAGTAATTAATGACAACATTTTCTTTTTTGGGTGAACTATCAATTTAGTTCACTTCGTGAGCCATTTTGTCACTGAAGTATACTTCGGTATTGGCGCAAATGCTTAGCTTACTGTTTGATAGCATGCACGAACACAGGCCCTCAACAAATGCACACTATGAAGTTTTATCCTGGTCCAGTGTCTACGCTAATTCTCTCTAGAAGTTATAACTGATAAAATGGTCGTGTACTAAAGTTCCGTGTATCTGTTAACTCCCTAACGTAAGTGTTTGTTAATGAGAGCGTCTATTATCGTTGCCGTCTCCAGTAGTTTGTTTTTGTTTTGTTTGTGAAACAATGGGGTGGTAGCAGTGTCACCACCTTGTGGACAAGCTAATAACTGCAAAAAATCAAGATGTGTGTGCGAGCTGCACACATACAGTGTAGGTATTATAAAGATGAAGTTACATCAGGTTGATTTTAGTAGATGTACGAAGTTTCGCTAGCATCTGAATAATTTTTAGTCTTAATTGTGAGCAATACTTCTTTTGTTTTACTATTTAAAACCCAACAAACTTGTTTTTCTTGTTTCTTTTTAGCTTGAAAACTGTGTTATCTATCTAAAACAATGCCACTTGATTTGATTTTGTTATATAATGCAAAAACATTCAGCATTTAAGTGCGACTTAAAGGTATGGTTTACTTAAAAAAATAAATTTTGTCGTCAATTATTCACCATCACCGTCCGGCTGCAAAGGGGTGGAAAATTTCCGGGAACTTTACACTTTTTTGCAACCCTATTTCAAACCTGTATGACTTTCTGAGTACTCAAAAGAAGGTATTTTTATAATGTCTCAGTGTTTTTTCGTCCATAAAATGAAAGTTAATGAATGTAACAGGATTGTTTTGGACCCCATTGACTTTCATTACAAAAACAAAATTTAAACATTCCTTCTACTATCTTGTGTTCCACTAAAAAAACACACACAGGTTTGGGATGGCATAATTGTGATTAAACAATGACAAAATTTCGAATTTTGGGTGAACAATCTATTTAAGTGTAGATATTTTGGGGCCGCTGTATATAAAGGTGCACTTTCTGACGGAAACTATACCAACACCTATGTGGACCTCATGTTTTACCCAGAAACACTATGATAAAATCTTTTACTTGGAGATGAGGATTAATTAATGTCAGCGAAATGCTGATGTCAAAAATCCCTTCTCCTTTTGAATGTTTTATATGTACATGCCTGCCATTTGTGTCTGTTCTTTTAGATTTTGCAGGAATATACTCTGCTATCTCTGTTTTGACATTACTGCATTTTAAGCAAGCCCGTTTATTTATTACCCCACTCTTGTCACAGTCAACGCAAATACAGTCTAGGCTGTTTCTGGTGTCATGTCTTAATATGCATCTTAATACACTGTATAAAGTCTTAACAAGACTCTTCAACAAGAGGAGCGTGTTTCTCTCAGCCGTGTCTTGTTTGACATACTTTGTGTTCGGTGGCCCACAGATACCCAAAATGGAAACCGTGTTCCAAACAATGGGCTTTGCTGTTGTTTACATTTTTTTTCTTCATTAGTTCTCCAGGTGCCCTATTTCAGCCTACCAAACTGTAAGTCCTGAATGTCAGCAGTGAGAAAGTGCAATGTAATGGATTCGCTGTTATGCCAAAATAAAATACGTGATGTTGGTAGTTTTTCTGTTGTGTAGTTCTCAGCTCTTTTCTTTAGATAGTTCTGATATATTCTTTATTTGGCAACAGATGTTGTGAAAGGAAGTGATAAATTGATATGTAAATAAAAATGTGAATGCTTTATGACATCTTGCATGATTAAGGCCGATGGGACTAGGTTTTTTTTAACCTGAAGTTGAGCTGACAAATGTGGTCATGTAGTGCAGTGGGAAAAAACTATGTAACACTGAAGAAAAAACATATTTCTGTCAACATGGCCGTTCATGTGAAGATGTGGTATTACAGATATGAGTCATTTTGACTACCACCAGCCACAGTAAAGAAGAACCAAGCTGCTTGTGAAGTGTGTCAGATTATTAATAGAGCGGAACACTGAGCTGCCAGTAATATGCTCAGGGGAGAATTCTTACATATTCTGTAAACACAAGACTTTATCTCCAAAATATTTATGTATGCTAAGTCTGCTAATTCCTGCGTGTTGTACACAGGAAATCTTTCTTTACTAGGAATCTGTTTTGCTGTCATTAGTGTTGAAAATGACAATTCTATGTTTTTTTTTTTTTTTTACCTTGAATTACCAGTGTCAAAATCATTTTGATGGTCCACTGACTTCTAATAAGGCAAATGCATCCTGTTTCTTTTCAACGCTCCACCTAAATATCTATTCAGGGAATAAGTTTGTATTTCTGTCTAGTAAATTCACTCACTTAACGGTATATATATGCATATAAATGTATATATTTACACAGTTACTTTAATTTATTTAATTTACAAATGTTACAAAATATGACATAAAAAGTGTACAAATCAAAGCATTCGCGAATCAGACTGAATAAACAATATAATGGCATTGATAAGAAGACAAAAAAAGTAAGCCACTCAAGTCGAAATTAAACTTCAAATGGCCTGAAAACATGCTGTGAGGGTTTTTTTGTAAGCAAATCAGCTTGTTGAAAATAAAGGTAGGCCCCATCTCTGCCACTAAATAATAATAATAAAAAAGATTAATGTGACTTTTTGTCTCACAATTATGATTTTTTTTCTCAGAATTGTGAGATATAAACTTGCAATTATGGGTTGTAAAGTCAGAGCTGCGAGACAAGCATCTGCTGTGTACAAACATCTGACAGACATCTGTAAGATGTCAGTTTTACATACATTCTAAATCATAAACATCTAAAAGAAATCTAAAAGATGTCTGACATCTGGTAGGAAACGTCCTATAGACATATTGCAGATCAGCAAACACCCTAAAAGTAGATGTAAATGCAGACGTCAAATAGAGGTCTCCCTGATGTATGTGTGCTATCAGGGTAGCCTTTAGCCTGTAACTCGCAATTGCGAGTTTATGACCACACACAGCAACAGAATACGGTTGTCAGTCCTCCTGTATTTGAGTCCTTAATACGGTTACGTTCACACACAGTACGTTATTTACGGGTGTGACAACCCCATTCTATAACCAAACTCACACCCGTCAATTTTTAGGACTCACAACAGCATACTCGAAAAACACTCACTGTGTGAATGGAACAGGACTGGACAAGCAGTTGTCCATCACGTCATTCAGTGCAAGAGAGCCGCTCTGCCTGCTTTCATGTGTGGTTTCGGTAACTCACGGTGACGGAGAAATGAGCTGTGTGTCATCTGAAAGTTTTATATCCAGTCTCCACCGGAGCCGCTCCCGTCCGTTTTGTGTTCCGTACACGACTCAAATGCTCCGCTCTTCACTCAAATATAAAAACTGCTGTCGGTTAATAAAGGTTTTATGAATAAACTCTCGCTCGACTGGACTCTTGTCGTGTCAGTAAGTGATAAAACTTTCAGTTTTATGGACGTCTTTGGTCACTGTTGCTATGGTTACTGGTAAGGAACACGGCCTTGACTCCTATGGACCTTTCTCACATTTCCGGGTTTCTCGTAGCAGAAGTCGTTGGGTAAAATCCAAGTGCAATGAATGGGAGAGTAGTTCTGTACTTTCTGTATGTTTAATGTTTGCATAATAATAATAAAAAAATGAATGGGAGAGTACCACAAATATATATTTTTTGCATTCCCATTTGCTCAAAGAAAAACCGCACTACAGTGTTTTCACGACTTTCAGTAAAAGCAAAAAAATTGAGAGAGACTGATATTGGCAGTCAAAAGTCAAATTTACCGCCATAGACGGTGCGTTAAAAACACCTTCTGGTTAGCGTTAACTAGTTTTTTTGTAACTTGATGAAAAGGTGAATTAATACTAAGTGTAGTGTTATAAATGTACATGCATTTTTTTAAAAATCAAAACATTAAAAACTTTAAAGGATTTGTGATTATGATGACCGTTAAAACGCGTCATCACAGTCTCGTGAAAAGGGTCCATTGCACGTTCATAAGACAGTAATCGAGACGCTTCTGTAAGCGGCTGTGTGAACTGGACATTTCAAGACTCACACCTGTAAGTAAATGCGGTTGTCAGTCCCAAAAACTGACAGTGTGAACCTATATCTCACAATTCTGAGGGAAAAGGTCAGTAATGTGAGATTAAAAATTGCAATTACCTTTTTTATTTAGTGGCGGAAACAAGTTTGCAAGCAGTGTTTACCGAGCTGATCCAAAAGTGAGTTTTTTTTATTAAAACAGCTGAAGGTTATTTCATAAATAAAATAATATAGAAATGTTTAAATAAAATACACTGTTTATATTGTTACTGCTTTGCGCTATTTTAGAATAAAAGTTAATTTGTTAAAAAAGACTAAACTGATGAGGGTTGTACTTGAATAGCCCACATCCTGTTCATAAAAAAACGAGTAACGTGGGAGAATGAAACCGCGCTTCAAAAAATAAACATATGCAAATTTGCCTAAGCGGCATCGCCTGTGTTTATTTTTAGATACGTTTAATAGCACGTGTCCTGCCTGCCAGCATTTACTTTTACCTTTCAACATCTGTGACTGAAGTCATGACTTCATGCTCCCTCATTCAACAATGTACTGCAGCAGACTGCCCATCTGTCCAAGGTCAATGTTCACTGGGTCACGTTCCTCCTGAGTGAAACACAATGCCTTGGCACTCTATCTCTGCGCCGGTGCGGTGTGGCTGTCCAGTGACCTGGAAAGGAGTAATGCCAATGGGTTCTTATCTGAACGTGTCAGACTGTACAAACGTGTCTGCATACTGCTCCTTGCCATATTCTGACCCTCCATTTAAGAGAAAGAAATATTCAAATAATTTAATAAATTATTTGAATTATTATTAATAATAAAAGTATTTTTTAATTTATATTGTAAAATTGCTGGTGCAATGTGTGATGCAGGTATATGTTCTGTTTTTGTTTGTTTTGTCACTGCATAAGTGCTTTGCGTCAGTCTACATGAACATTTCCGTCTGATGCAACTTCTTTATGAATAAATAATAGGACAGTATCTTTGAGATCTATAGCGGATGTTATTGCTGTCTTTTCCCACATATATGCTATACTTACTGTGCAGAGTGTAAAGTGGACTACTTGAACTTTATCATGTGTTTATCTAAGCACAGGTCAAGGTCTCACTGGGACATTATAATATTGCATGATGCCATCTGTAATTTATCATATTTCAGTGACAATAGAGTATAATGAAACACAGTCTTTTTCATTAATCTTCACTGAAGGCAAAATAAAACCCCTAGAGCCCACTTACTTTATGCACTTGCGTAATCTGCGCATTACGAGTCACGGTGTGATTTATTTGCTTGCTGTTGTGTGTCGGTAATCAGCAGAGAAAATTGGGAGGCAAAGCCCTTATTTTTCACGAGAGATTGTCTCCCACTCACCGGCATCCTTATAAGGAATATGCAGCAAAGAAAAGAGGGCTTACTTCAGATCGAAGCACACGTGTTTCCAACACTAAGACATGTAATTGGTTGAGTGTCATTCAAATTGCAAGAGAAAGGCCGAAGCGCTGATGCATTTTTTAAAGACTGTAGACTAGAGGATGGGATGTCTCACCAGCACACGGTGGCATTTTAGATGCATGAGGTCTGGCTTGTGTTTATAAGGAAAGCGTAAGCTGGTGTGTTCTGAGAAAAGGCATCAGTGTGTACAGAGATGTTTTTATTTTCATATTCATGGTTGAAAGACTGAGAACTATAATCAAATGTGATTCACTGGACTTTGAACAATGGTAAAGTGATATTTCAGGACTTTGCATCATGGTTCACCGATGTGACCTTGTGTTCACCTTTAGCTTTGCTGTCATTTTTAGACTGCAGTCAATATTTTTTTTACTGTATTTTTGATCAAATGCAGCTAATACAGTATATATACATTATATATAACTAACTGACCCCAAATTTTTTAACAGTAGTGTACATATAAATTTTATAAATAAATAAATATTCACATTGTAATTGTTACTATCATTTAAAATTAGCGTAATATTTTTTATTATACAAAAATATTTAATTTTTATTTGTTAAATTTTTTTATACATTTTTTATACATATATATATTATATGTTTTAATCAATGTGATTATTAAACAAAT
>JAHKKF010399197.1:0-14513 GCA_019740295.1 Labeo calbasu | reverse complement strand
ATCATTTTAATGGATTGGTTAATTGTGTAAGAAGAAATAAATTTGTTTTTAGTAGACTTAAATGAAATAAGTTCACAGTGCTCATAACTATTTGTTTTTAAACTTGTGCTGATGCATTCAGTTTCCTCATTTGAAATTAGTTATTAAAATTTGTTGGGTTTTAGAATGTAAACATGGCCAATTGAATTCAAATTCATACTTATAACCCTTTTTGGCAGCATATCTCAGCCTCTGGCTGAATAAAGTTTATCTCATAAACTGGTGAAATCACAATGCTTTCCCTCATTGGGCCTCAGATATAATCATGGTTAAAACAACCTCTTAGATTGCTGTTTCACCAGAGGTCTTTACCACCAGGCCATGAAGGACTGCGCTAACTGACTGCACCTTAATCTTCCCTCTTTTGGAGCGAGTCGGTACGCCAAGATCTCTATCAGAGCCGGCCCACTTCATCGCCTTTAATGCACTTAAAGCGGCTTAATACAAATGAACAGGGCAGCGAATAACTCTCTCAGCCTTAATGCAGGTAAAATCCTGGCCTGCCCTATCTTAAGCACTTGAATGACAGGTGAATCAAAAGCCAGTTATTAGGGATGCAGAAAGCGGCCCTGCAGACCAGTTTGGGCTTTACTGGAGGGTGGGAGATCATCTCGGCATCCGTGAAGAGAATAGCGATCCTCTTTCTATTGTATGTCGTATGCGGCCCTTAAACACAGGGACTAGAGTGTAAATCTGTGCACAAAGCAAGAGATGATAGACCGCAAAGTATTTGGGAACAAAACGCGGGGGTTCTCGCAAAGGTCTGGTGCTTTTGAATTAAGCCTGACAGGCCGTTTCCAGTGAATATATTGTAAATAGACCATCAGCGTAGGAAATGCACTGACTCCATATCCACTCTCTCCACGGGACCATGTTCATTTAAGGCTGTGTCTTTACTAATCTAGATACATTTGAAAATGCATCTTTTTTCGTCCAAACTTAGACAGCGTTTTGTCCTGCAAAAAAGATTTCCTAAGTGGGTAAATGCCAAGTTCTTTCATGAAACTCTAAATGACGCAGTCTGACTGGTCGTAAACGCAAACCGATTATACTTACAGTGTTAAATTGGCACAAGCCGATTGGTTCGTGTCGCATATGCAGCCAATGAGCTTATTACTTTCCATTTAAAATGCTGGTTGGTTAGCATTAACTAAAGCATTTCGCAGCGCGCTTTCAGAGTTTCACCGAAAACCTCCACCTCCCCAGCTCCACCTGTATAGATCTGCTACGGGTTATTATAAATGCTATTTGTGCAGCAGAAGTACAGTATGTCTTAAATACAGCACCATATCAGCATTATGTACTGGCAGTAGCAAGTTCCTGTACATATCTTTTACCATGCTAAAATCTTCTGACAGCTGTCATGATAGAAATTTTAAGGGGTCCTATTATGCGTTTTCGTATTCGGGCATAGAAAAGATCTACAAAGTTACAAATCTAGAAGTCCACTCCAAAGGAAAATTTCTCTTCATCAGTCCAAAACAAGTCCAATAAAGGCCTCCTGTGGCGAATCAATGCGTTTTTGTTTAAAAAACGCTAACAGTTGTACATGGAACTTGCTGATTTGGCTAGGGGCGTGGCAGGACTGAAATACCGCCTAGGCTGTTCACCAATCACAACGCACTGGGACACCTAACCAATCACAAGACATTTAATTTTTCGGAAGGTGGGCGTTCATCAAACCCGGAACTAATCGAGCTATTTGTGCCAGGCTGGTATTGTAATAATGTAAATTATGTGAAAAATAATGCGTTTTTTGAAGCACCAAGCATGAGAGCATGTTCTAGTACACCCCCAAAACATAATCAAGACTTTGTAAACGAGCATAATAGGACCCCTTTAAAAACACCATTTTTGTGCTACGGTGAAACTGTAACTGTAAAAATGACGCAGGTTTAGTCATGTGATGCAAACTGTCCTGTTATGTGTTTGTGTATTGTTTGTATATGCCTATGTGCTTTTCACTTTCACAGATTTTTCTCAGATATTTGGAGATTTTTACACCAGCAGTCGAAGAAGAAACTATTGGAACGTCATAAAGACATCCAAATTTCTCCAAATGATGAATCCCTGCATTGTCAGCAGGGGGAGCCGTAACGAGTCGGGCTACTGAGGAACATCAGTCTTTATAGCTTGGACATGATCTCCCATTATGAGCACCGAGTATAATTACAGTGCATTTCTCCAAGCCATGGTCAATGAAGGCTTCCATTCAGTCTACTTACGGCACTGTCACATCTCTTCTCATGAAGCAATGCCCTTACATTTGTTATCTGTGGCATGTTGCGATTAGCTCTGTCACTGGGGCTGTATTAATGAGACATAAACAGATGAAAGAGGCTCCTCTTGCTCTCTCTCTCAGGGTTAAAGCACACACACATCTCTTTCGCTATCGTAGAGTTTCGCAGCGCTGGATGTTGATAGGTGAAGAAACGCTTTGGATGTAAATGAGTGTTAGTGCTGACCATACAGAACAGCAGTGCAGCCCCTGATCCTGTGCCCTGTAATCATTCAGATCCTGACGCCACATATCTCTCGTAGATCCGGGCTTCCTCTGGCGCTCCCCTCCCCACCATCTCTCAGCTTGAGGCTGGAGGATGTGAGCGTTAGCCTGCGGTATTTAACCCTGCGGCAAAACCCCACCATCACTCACACACGAAACACCATTGATTTCTAAGCTCCAAATGGCTACCTTTGTACTCTCTCATGTGCCTGAATGTAAAGGAAAAAAGTTTTCCGCAGTTCATTTTGTGCAGTTCTATCCATGAAGACACCCTCAGATGCCAACTGACATATTAAAAGGTGTCAGATTTGACAGGTAAGAGGGTCTCAGAGAAATCAGACAGAGGGACAAATTCTGATTTCTCATGTAAAATCCAAGGTTTTAACTCTTTCCTGGCTATTGATGACATTTTACACCATTCATTACATAATATCTCTGACAAATTATGCTGGCATTCTGTGTTTTTACTGTTATACAATAGGAGCCGCTGTTACTGATTTCTGAAATAGAACAGCACCTCCTGATCCAAAAACAAGCGAAGACGACCTGTGTAAACCGAAAGGAGTGGCTAGAAGTATGCTAAAATGATCATCAAATATTCAACAGGATATAGATCAAAACAGCTGAAGATCACCCAAAAAAATTCAGGACCTACAAAGAGGTACTGTATTCGACTATGCAAGCTTTGGAGATGTCGATGGACTCAGACTCCAATCATTTTGAACCTGAACAACCTGGACAAAGTCTGTGATTTTTAAAAAAAAATGCATTTTTTTTATTTTTTTTGGTTGGGACTAACCAACATTGAAGTGATGATAAAAAAAAAGTGCTAGAATAAAATAGTCTTTATTCTGGGGGTCATAAAATATTCTGGGGGTCATAAAAGATTTGTGAATAAGAAATGCTGATGGTGGCTGGCAGCCTAAAAATTTTACTTACAAGGAAAGGGTTATATATGGAACCCCATTTCCACCACTGAATAAAAAATAAGAAAAGGTAATTGCAAATTTTTCATTTCACAATTCTGACTTTGTCTCGCAATTGCGAGTTTACATCTCGCAATTCGGACTTTTTTTCCCCTGAACTGTGATATAAAAACTCAAAATTGTGAGTTATAGTCAATACTGTGAGACAAACTCACATTTCTGAGAAATAAACTCGCAATTCTGAGAAATAAAGTCAGAACTGAGAGATATAAACGGACAATTCTAACTTCTTTCTCAGAATTGTGACAAATAAATTTGCAGTTGTGAGTTATAAAGTCAAAATTGTGAGACAAACTCGAATTTCCGAGAAATAAACTTGCAATTTTGAGAAATAAAGTCAGAATTAAGAGATATAAACTCACAATTCTGACTTTTTTTCTCAGAACTGTGATACATAAACTCGCAATTGCAAGTTATAAAGTCAAAATTGTGAGACAAACTCACATTTCCGAGAAATAAACTCAGAATTTTGAGAAATAAATTCAGAATTGAGAGATATAAACGGACAATTCTAACTTTTTTTCTCAGAATTGATATAGAAACTCGCAATTGTGAGTTATAAAGTCAAAATTGTGAGAAACTCACATTTCTGAAGAAATAAATTCGCAATTGTGAGAAATAAAGTCAGAATTGAGAGATATAAACTCAAAATTCAGACTTTTTTCTCAGAATTGTGATAAACTCACTCACATTTCCGAGAAATAAACTAGCAATTCTGATGAATTCTGATTCACTATTATGACTTTTTTTCCCTCAGAATTACGAGTTTAAATCTCACAATTCTGACTTTATGTCTCAGAATTGTGATACATAAACTCGCAATTGAGTTATAAAGTCAATATTGTGAGACAAATTCACATTTCTGAGAAATAAACTCACCATTTCTGATAAATAAAGTCAGAATCACGAGTTATACATTCACTATTACGACTTTTTTTCCGCCTCAGAATTATGAGTTTATATTTCACAATTCTGACTTTATAACACACAATTGGGAGTTAAGTAAAAATTGAGAGATATAAACTCTCCATAAGCCATAATTGCATGACAAAAATTCACAGTTGCGAGAAAAAAGTCAAAATTGTAAGATACAAACTTGCATTGGTGACCAAAAAGTCAGAATTGCACATTTTTATCTCGCAATTCTGAGAAAAAAGTGAGATAACTTGTGAGATGACTGTTGTATGTGAAAAAAAGAAGTCTTTCTGAAATCACAACGTCTCATTTTAGATTCAACAAACAAAAACCGCAATATGTAAGTCTGGAACAAAATGGAGTGAATTGGGTGAGTACATTATGGCAAAATGTTCATTTTTGGGTGACCTATTGCTTTAAACACACACACATATATATCTAACTGATAAGACTGTCTGCGATGTAAAAGATGAAGTGATTACCTGCAGAGGAGAGGCTCTGTCTGTCACCTTGTACTTTGCAAGCCAAATACCCTTGTGCTCATTTCTACACTTGTAAACTCACTCAGTTTGATCCAGTCACACACTGGCATGTGTGCAAAACATAGGTGCGCTCACTGAGAGAACTCAGCAGGCAAACATTGTATGACACATTCTGTCTGCTCAGGACTTTGTTTTGAAGTTATTTATTTCATTAGCTCTCAGGGTACGAATTTTACATATTTTTAATATATGCAGACAGAAGAATCTAAAAGACATTTGGATGATTGTAAGCCTTGCCATCACAGGAATAAATCACATTTTATTCCTAATAATGTTTCACAATATTAATGTTTTACTGTATTTTTTAAAATCGAGCATAATAGTGGCAGGCTGGTACTGCATGCTTCACTTTTAAATATATAAAGACATTTCTATGGTTTAATTTTGTTCAAATTCCAAAGTTTGAACTGTGCAGAGCTCATCTTATAAATATGCATGTATTTGAACTGCACTAGGAGCTTTCTGATATGAATTAATGATTTGATGGTCTAAGTGAAGTTCGACAGGTAGTAATTCAACAGTGAAGAAAAAGTTGTGCAAAGCATAAGTTGGCTCCTGGAGGCTGACTTTGTGACCTTTGATGCAGTAAAACACACTTCTTTCCTCGGAGCAGGTTTTAGGGCCTTGTTTCTCTGCGGTTGTGTTCTTTATTGAGCCGTAAACTTTTGTATTAACGGAAGAAGCCCGCAGGAGAGGCAGAAAACAATAAACACTTGTCTTTTTTCATCTTCCTCTCTTCTCTAAATGGATCTAATTAGCACAAAGCAAAGAACTAGAGCAGTCCCATATTGGTGTGCTGAAAACTAACATTTACCTGGCAATTGATCCACTCACAGCACTGAGACAGAGGATGTGAAAAAAGACGGACAGCTCATGCAGGAAAAAGCCCATCACTCCCCAGTGAGCCTTAAACAATGTTTTTGCGGTGTTTCCATGGCTCGGTCTTTGTACAGAGCAGAGAGATATGGCTTAGCTTTTGTTGCAGTGTGATATCCCACTGGCAGTGCTCTTTCAGGATATGTGCTGTGCCAGAGCTCTGATTGGCTGCTGGTACGGTGTCCTGGGGCTCTGATTGGCTGCAGGTGCACAGTGGGCCCTGCTTCTGTTCTCAGTTGAAGGTATATTCTCTGTAATGGGAACTGATTCCATTTGCACTAACTTAATAAAAGTCTTGCTCTGACTCTATAATAGGGAACAATGATTATTTCAAGCCATATTTGTTGCTAATAGAATATTCGAAAGACTTGAATTGTTATTAGTTTGGCAAGCAAGTTCAAGCACTCGTATTTTCTTCACAAAATGTAAAATTTATATGTGACCCTGGACCACAAAACCAGTCTTAAGTAGCACAGGTATATTTTTTAGGAATAGCCAACAATTATATCGGTCAAGGTTATTGATTTTTCTTTAATGCCAAAAAGCATTAGGATATTAAGTAAAGATTATGTTCCATTAAGATATTTTGTAGATTTCCAACCATAAATATATCAAAACTTAATTTTTGATTACTAATAGCCATTGCTAAGAACTTCATTTGGACAACTTTAAAGGCGATTTTCTCAATATTTAGATTTTTTTGCACCCTCAGATTTTAGATATTCAAACAGTTGTATCTTAGCCAAATACCGCCCTATCCTAACAAATCATACATCAATGGAAAGCTGATTTATTCAATTTAAAAAATGGACCCTTATTAATGGTTTTGTGGTCCACAGTCAGATATTTATATTTTATTAAGTATGTATTAAGCAGGGCTGGGTAAAAATATTGATTTCTTATGAATTCTTATTTTTACAGAACAATATTAATTCTTAAATCCTAAAAATCGATTAGTCCAGCCTGTTTTCAGTTAATGAACAGAACATTGTAGCACACCTCACATCCAATTAATTGCAATAAGCTTTGTTATTTGTTATTTTTGGCATGAAACAAAGTCTCCAATTTCAAATTCTGTTCATTTTATTACAATATTCAAACAATAAATACTGTTTTGGCCCTGTTTAATGTAAAGTGACAGATCGCTGTAGCACACGTTAACCAGTCATCTATATAACCCAGTTTCAGCACAAAATAACAATGAATAAACATCCAAAGGTATGTTAAAAGAAAGAATATAACTTAACGTAATTAGTATCCTGTCTCATGTAATCGTGTGGAAGGACATCTATATAAAAGCTTGTAAACAATGTCATGTAATGTCACATTTATCTTAGAAAAAAATATTCGGTGACCATAAACTAGAAAAATGACTCTAGAGAAGAGCATTTTGCTAAATATATGCACCCTATATATATATTTATTATTATTTTTTACTGTTCTTCAGTGTTTCATGTTTGAATAAATTCATCAAGTTTTTATGACAGCCATGTAAATGTTTATATTTCAAAAAAACGAATTGGAGTAGAAATATAATTATGTAATTGTAACTTTATAATTATTATAAAAACTTCATTTTAACCTTCAATATTGTAGTACCAACTGACTCTCGTGTATATTTTACAGCAATAGTTGAAAGATTTTTTTTCCTTGAGAAAATTTGGCATGTACTGTCCCTGATATATATTCAAAATAATGAATATTGAATCAAATCAAATCATAAAGTTTGTATCAAAGCCCAGCCCAAGTACTAAGTGCTGTGCATACATGAAAATATACATTTGTCTTTATATTTTAGAAGGAGAATCATCAATATTTGAATACCCCTGGTACGAATGATTCTGCTTAGTTTGTATTTCTGTTGGGTAACTGTAATGACACTAATAAAACTATTTTTGATTTCTGTCCTTCTCTGTTTTACTCTTAAGCAGCTTTTTATAAACTTGTGGCCACATCTAGACACCCTGGATAACAATTTCTTTACAAGAACATAAAAGGGAAAAATTTTCACAAGCCACCCATAACATCTATTTTGAGGCTTTGATGCTGCCTATAATAGACAGACTCGTTTGCAATGTGCACTGCTTCATTAATCATAAATTGCAGCTGTGCTGCTGATTAGGAGAGTCCCTGCAGGCCCACCACACCATTAAAGACCCCAAACAAAAGCAGAAAAGATGTTCCTACACCAGTCGCACTGGTCAAAGCCTCCATGTTCCGATTCGCTATGAAATACGCGTCAGAAAGTCAGACCTTGCAGCAGATGGGGTTACCGTTGGGACTTCAAAGCACTGGATAAATACAAACACACAAACGCAAGCACAAGCAAACACACTCACACGTAAAGCGACGTTATTATTGTTTCTAGAGGAGCCACTTCATAATGCCACCATTATGAAGTTCCATTAAGACTCTCACAGCATCTGAGACTCCAATTTACAACGATTTCCCCTCTTATGCTTCTAAGAGACCTATTTAAGCCAAGATATATCACAAGTCTGGAATCGTGCCATTGTTCAGCTTCAAAGAGCTTCATTTCCTTCTGAAGTTCTCGCTTGCACGTCGGACTTTTAAGAATACGCTTTATCATGCTCGTTTTTGCAGCAATCTGACTGATAGCCGCATGTTCATGCAGCCGCATGGTACATGTAGCCATGGTCCCTCAAGACCTCGTGAAATATGTGTGTGTGATGCACACATGGGTATCTGTGCTCTCATTAATTACACTCTGCTCTCATTCAGTCAAGTCCCTGAGCTTGTGCCGAGATAAAATTCTCATTATGCAAGAGACTAAATTGAAATGACTGACGTAGACACTAGAAGCCAGTTAGTTTCCTCACGACTCTCTGAGGCACATTTGACCTTCTTATTTACATTTGTCGCAACTGCAAACACACGTTACAACCTTTTATGCAGAGGTAACAAACTGTAATAGCGATTCTAAATGCATCCGAGCGTGTAATTTGTTTAAACGTGAATACTTCTGTGCGTGAGCTACCGACGCTAAGCGTTAAAGTGAATTACGGGGGTGAGTGTGCGTAGGACTATCGTCTCGTACATTCGAGACTCAATATATTACCCAGCGTGTGCACCCGTGTGTTTATAACCTGATCTGTGAAAGTGTATTTCTTTGCAGGTGTGTGTGAGCGCGTCTTTCTGGGCCAGTGTGTGTGAGTGTCGCCAGGGGAAATTTATCCTGCACATGGAAACCCCATTGTTTATTCATGCCAACTAAATTGAAGTGTGCATCTCCGTATTCTCCGCGCTCTGTTCCCGAGCGAATACGGCGAAAGAGTGTTAAAATAAAACGAATAGAGAGAATGAAAAGGGGGAGGAAGAGACAAGAGGGAAGGCGAGGGAAGGCAGAGAGTCTTGATTCTTTTTTCTTTAGGTTATACGTCTGCAGGATTGGCCACAGAGAGGATAATGAGACCCATTTGTCCATATTAAAGGGATTGAGGGAGGCCTAACCACTCCAAATAAAAATCCAATCTTTGCTTTAAAGTGAGGGCCAGGGAAAGAGAGAAAGAGAGAAACACTGAGGTACAGAAAGACAACATAGAGACTCAACACAGATGCAGTGAGACACCATATAAAAGAAAGAGACTTTAATCGGTTACTCGGCAACTGACAGAGTTAGAAAGGCACAGACTTAACGAATGGCAAAGCACACGCACAAGCACACGTTTACTTTGCTGTATAAATGAGGACATGCTGTACCATGGACTTTTAGTCCTTTTATATAAAAGTTACTGTAATCACTTCAGATTAATCTGAGTTCTGAAAGAAAACATTTTGTATTTTTAAAAAAATAAAACCATTAAGTTTATCTGTCAATAATGTAACCTTTCACGACATAATGCACATCCCGAAAGAAGGTTTTGTGAGGCAGGAAATTTCCATTGACTTCTTGACTCTTGTTTTTGTACAGAGCTAACAATAATTTACTGAGGTAAAGATGTGTTGTGATGTGTATTTATTTCATTGCCATTTCATCAAATATTTATAGGAGGTTTTGTCAAATCTGGCTCTGTCATAATGAGCTGATGTATGTATGTACAGTTGAGGTCAAAAGTTTACATACACCTTGCAGAATCTGCAAAAAAACTAAATAAGAGGGATCATACAAAATGAATGCTGTTTTTTATTTAGTACTGACCTGAATAATATATTTCACATAAAAGATGTTTACATATAGTCCACAAGAGAAAATAATAGTTGAATTTATAAAATGACCCTTTTGAAAAGTTTACATACACTGGATTCTTAATACTGTGTTGTTATCTGAATGATCCACAGCTGTGTTTTTTTGTTTAGTTATAGTTGTTCATGAGTCCCTTGTTTGTCCTGAACAGTTAAACTCCCCGCTGTTCTTCAGAAAAATCCTTCATGTCCCACAAATTCTTTGGTTTTCCAGCATTTTTGTGTATTTGAACCCACCAACAATGACTGTATGATTTTGAGATCCATCTTTTTCACACTGAGGACAACTGAGGGACTCATATGCAACCATTACAGAAGGTTCAAACACTCACTGATGCTTCAGAAGGAAACACGATGCACGAGCTGGGGGTGAAAACTTTTGAACAGAATGAAGATGTGTACATTCTTCTCATTTTGCCTAAATATCATATTTTTTATCATTTAATATTGCCCTTCAGAAGCTGATACTTACATGTTTCCTAGAAGATAAAATAAGTGAAATTTACCATGATCCTCAAATTCAAAAAGTTTTCACCCCCCAGCTCTTAATTCACTGTATTTCCTTCTGAAACATGACAGTGAGCGTTTGAAACTTCTGAAACTTCATGAATCTCGAAATCATACATTCATTGTTGGAAAGGGTTTAAATACACAAAAAAGCTGAAAAACTAAAGAATTTGTGGGACCTGAAGGATTTTTCAGAAGAACAGCAGGCAGTTTAACTGTTCAGGATAAACAAGGGACTCATGAACAACTATCAGTGAATGACTATTTTTATTAACATTAACAAAGATGAATAAATAGTGTAATAAATGTATTGTTCATTGTATGTTCATACATTAGCTAATACATTAACTAATGTTGAACAAATGACACCTAAAGTGTTAACAAAATAATTACCATTTCATGAAAAATTTCAAGGAAGCTTTTGTCAGATTTATCTCACCTCAGCTGGCAAATTTGTCCTCAAATCTTGCCAAGTACAGTGGGCAGAGCTTGCCTGTCTTCGTAGGGTGCCTGTTTAAAATAGCAGCAAAGAGGAAATCAATGGAAAATGGCCTGGATTTGTTCGTGACATGTTTATTTGTTTAGCTAAAGCCCTTTTGCCCGAATAATCTCACAAAATAATACCACAATATATTCCAGTGCCTTGGCTCTTTAGTTGGCCATGGTGCATGGCACCCACGGCACCCATTGAAGCTTCACTGTAGCCACCCACCCACACACGCACAACACTTACAGTCAAAAACACTGTGATTTCACACCCAGCACCACACATATACAAAGAGATGTGGACAGCAGAGCAAATGCAAATGCATTAAGAAAACCATGTCTATTTTTAATGTGTTCTGCACTGACTGTAGAATTCAGTGGATTAAGACTGCTACAATTATGTACAGTTTCATTGCACAGTGTTTATTTTGTGATATTATGATTTAAAGAGTAAGACTGCACAGAAATCTCAATATTCAAATTCTAATCATAAAAAAGTATGTTGTAATGGTCTGTCTATTTAGGTTCTGTAGCTTTAAGTCTAGACTGCAGCGACTAAATTGACTGTAGCAGCCACAGGGGGGTGTAGTTTCCTGTTTATCTCTCATACGTCATGAGAGTTAGTCTATTTAGATACAACATTATGGAACCTCTGCAATGATTCAGAGAAAATTCACAGATCTTGCTCTCTTTCGTTGGATTACAGCACTCGTGTATGTGTTTTATATTCTTATCCTCCATAGCTTTAGTTCTTTAGTTCACCCAAAAAAATACAGTTTTGTCATCTTCCCACCTTCATGATTTTTTGTTATTCTGTAGATAGAAAAAGTGGTTCAGCAGAATATTTAATATAATGTTTCTCTTATCCGTAAAACAAAAGAAGACTGGGACCAATTATCAAACTCAAAAAAAAAAACATGTATTCACTGCCCTCCAAAAGTTTGGAAACGCCCTAGAAGAGTGGGGTTTTGGACAATATTGGCATGAATCCTTTGTGATAATTTTGCACTGATAAGGGACAACACAAACTACGAAAACATATTTTATTACATAAACAGTTTGTACATAGGAAAAACTTAAATTTTCGATTCATCAAAATATCTACCGTTAGCAGCTATTACAGCTCTGCATAATCTGGGCCTAAATTCATTGTATTCTAAACTTAATTGGCAATCAATAGTTGAAGCTATTAAGGTGTGCTGACCCAAAAATCTTTTAAAAACCTGGGCCAAGTTTAAACCAGTAACCAGGCAATGAAAATTATTATTGCTGGTCTTCAATAATAATGTAAAGTTACTTTAATGTATTTGCACCAAAAAATGATAAGGATTTATGCTGATATCATCCAAAACCACTCTTTGCCAGGGGTGTTTCCAAATTTTTGGAGGGCACTGTATATCAAGCACAATATTATAGAAGTTATGTCGAACATATATGTAGAGGCTGATAGTATTTTTAAAATGTTTTTTGATAAAAGTCTCTTATGCACGTCAAGGCTGCGTTCATTTGCTCTAAAATGCAATAAAAACAGTATAATAAAAAATGTATTATAATATATTTTAACATTTTGTTCTTGTTATGAATTTTCTGCAGCCATTACTTCAGCCTTCAGTGTCACATGATCCTTCAGAATACACTTTTCAGGATTCTTTGATGCATAAAAAGTTTTAAAAATGCATTTATTATCTTTTGTAGCATTATAAATGTATGTACGGTCACTTTTAAGCATAAATAAAAAATAAATAAATAAATAAATAAAACTTTAGATCCCATTTGAACAGTAGTATATATTTCATTGTTATTCGAATAATTTTAAGTTCACTGTAATAATAGAAAATTAAGTTGTGATGGATATATAGTCTGTCCTATGGGTCAAAATTTTTTACGTCCAGATTTTTCCAGCCTTTTTTTTTCTCTTGCGCTCAGACTTATCTAGTGCTGTGTATCCCTCAAGCATCATAAGTCTAAGTAGATTGTTGAAACTACTGGCACAAGTGGTCTCTACCATATACTTTGGATTATGATGCTTTTGGGAAACACAGTGCAGTACCTAAGATGAGTCTGGAAGACTAGCCCTCTTCTCAGTGCCATCGCTGTAATGTCATCCAAGAGAGAAAGCACTGGCTCATTTCTTCAGTCTTTCCTGCCATCCAAAGAAACCGAACCACAAAAACAGCGCCACTCGTGTTTAAAAAGCCCTTCACGTCATTTAGCATTGATTGAAGTCGCCTTATAATGAGCGTACCTGTTCACACCTTTGCAGCGTTTCCTCTTTTTCCATTTTGCAGGGTTTCGAGAGCCATATGCCTTTAGTTATATGTACATTAGAAGCAAGTGATAATTGTGCAAGTGTGCAGTCCAGAGAAAGGAAGAAATTTGATTCTTTCTCTCCAGTGGCACACTCTAATTTAGATACTGTAGCTTTTAATTAGGTGAGTCACCATGAACCCTCAGAGAGCTCAGCGAAAGAGAATATGTGTGTGCGTTTGCTGATATCAATTTCTATCCACTTATCTCTGTAGATGTGCAATTTTAGTGGAACATTTATATTAATATTAATTTGGGGACATTTCGAAATGTGAATATGTGTTTATATATCCAAACAGTTTTAGAGCAAAAGAAAACCAAAGAATTAACGCTAAGGATTTGTCATAGCCAAAGTATTTTTAAACACGTTATGCCCCAATCCTTGATAAGATTATTGCATTTTCTTTTTTTTCCCCCCCTGACTGTGAAATGTGAAATCAAATCTTCAGTAAAGTGGGATGGCAGAAATGATGAGAGGAAAGTTTATTTAATTGGCAAATGATTGGAGTTTATTACGGTTTCTTTGGAGACCTTGTAGTCATTTAGTATGTAGCGCACTATAAGAAATGGCATTTAAAGGATTAGTTCACCCCAAAATAAAAATTAGGTTGTTATTTACTCACCCTCAGGTTTTTACAGACCTTATGCTATTAGTTTGCACAAAAATGATTTTTCGGAAGAATCATTATGCAGCGTGCGCCACACAGTTACAGTTTATAGAGACTCCATGGGCTGTCACGCTTTTAAATGTGCCCCCCAAAAATAAAAATACACCAAGAAACACTAAAATATGCTGTTATGTTAAATTAAAAAAATCAAGTAGCTGTGGCCAGATATTCACTACAAAAAACTATGGGGAAAAGATGGCATATTTTGTTGTCCGTATGTTTTACTGCTTACACTGAATAAAATTAAACGTGATGTTGTGCAAGGACTTCTGGGAATGTCTTTTTAACTTGTACAGTAATTCAAAGCTTTCACTTGCAAAAAAGTGAACTTGATAGTATTTTACAGTAAAATAACACAGTATTTTGATATTAAAACAGTTTTTCAGTCTTTTATTCTCACATTTGATTTAAAACGTGATAAAAACCAGTAATATTGTGAAACAGAATAATGATTTTCTATTCTATTTTATTCCTTTAGTCT
>JAHKKF010399081.1:0-13459 GCA_019740295.1 Labeo calbasu | reverse complement strand
GACTTTATAGCAGCATGAAAAAATCAAACTGTGAATAAATTATATTAAGAAAGTGATTATTTCCAATTATCTGTCTGCCATGAGTAAGCACTCTCCAAGAACTCCTGTTATAATCTCAGAAGCTGTCTACACTGCAAAATGAAGCTTTTATTTATGTACTTTGTTGTTTATGATGACAGAATTTGCACAAGTGCAGAATTCAGTCAGTCCAGACGTGCACTAAACAAAACTTTGGCATTCTTCATAGCTGCAAATCTAAACTCCTATGACAGGCCATTGCATTCATCAGCTGAACCCTGTAAAAAACATGTACAAAATAAATCTAATGCAACAAAAACAGATCTACACTTTTCAGTCCATTTTCACTCTTTAATCGTGACAGCCATAATACATTTAGTTTAGTTGTCCAGGGGAATTTTAAATTTAAGGGGCATTTTTTTTCCCCAAGTCCCCCCCAATTTCCAACCCAGTTTTGTCTTTTTGTCCAATTTTCAAATATTTTGATGCTTCAAATCAAAGTTTGTAATGTTGTGATTCACCTTGCAGCTGGTAGGTTTGGTTCATGGTTTGTGACTCTTTTTTTTAACAAAGATTTAGAACGTATCTCTAGCTTGCATCAGATCGGCGGTTGGAGGGGAGTGGTTAAAGGATATTCTGCCTTAATGGAAATCAGTGTGCTTCAAGCTTTAAATTAATGGTTAGGCCTAAATAAATAAATTGTGTTTACTTTGTATTGACATGCTAACTTTAATTTTAACTTTCTTTGTGAACAGGTGCTGTAACCCGCCAACATCAGGGAGCCTTCCATGGATAGATCCACACTTGCCCAACAGGTGGAGAGCGTTGAGCGTAATGTAGCATTTTTGCAGCAGGAGCACCGGATCCTCCTAAGCGGTCTACGGCTAGAGATACGCAACCTGAAGAAACGATGCAATGGTCTGTCACTCATCCTCATTCCATAGATTCTCCATTCTGAACTCAGATATAGAAATCATAAAACCTAATATAGGACTTTGCACTTTATTAAAGCGGTCATCGGATTCCCGTTTTCCACAAGCTGATATGACTCTTTAGGGTCTTAATGAGAAGTCTATATCATACTTTGGTTAAACTTTCTCAGTGGTAGTGTAAAAAACACCCTTTTTACCTTATCAAAATCAGCCCTGTTCAGAGCGAGCCATTCTTTTGCATATTCCTTTAAATGCTAATAAGCTCTGCTAACCCCGCCCCTCTCTACTGTGGAGTGACGAGCCGGTCTGTTTACTTTAGCTGTGAAACTTGCTAACTAGCACATTATTAAGAAAGGCAAAGATGCATAAAAACCCTTATACTCACTTCTGCTGTAGGTCAAGCTGCATCACGAATGATTCACGCAAACATAGATGGATTTATGTACGTCGCCAGGCGCTTTTTCTTCTTTCTTTTTCTAATGTTAATCCTCTGCGTCTTCAGCGGCTCAGATGTCGGGAGTAAATGATGACTGCTATGATCATTATTACATTCAACAACAGAACACCTCAATCCCTGAATCGAAGACATTCTTGTCTTCCCCTGCACCGGAGTAGACACTATGGCGGTCGGAGTCGGACTGTTACAGCTCAGTCAGGGTGGGTCTAAGGTAAGACGTCATGCCAATGGGAGCGTGGGAGCGGCCTTTGTTGGTGTGACGCCACGCCGACAAGAAGCTGAGAATGACTTGATTTGAAAAAGGGGATATTTCTTATAAAGATTTATACCAACGTGTGCTATGACCTCTGAAGGTCTGTGAAATTCCCATATCGGAGGTTAGCAGGATGGACAGCTGTGCAAATAGGAATATGTTGGAGCTCCCCTTTAGATCCATTAGCCTAGGGTACAAGCAAAGGAAGGCACTGCTTGTACTGGAGCTAAAGAACTCAGCGGAAAGTTTCCAGCCACACAGGCCGTAAATAGAAGGTGCAAACTGAAGTAGAGCATGCTATCTCTAGTCTGCAACATAGAGAGGTGATGAGGCAGCAGAAGACTATGGTGGTGGATGAAATTACCAGGTTGGAGCAGGAGCGCTTCCATGTAAAGGCAATATCCCAGGGCAGTTAAGGAGCCTGGACACAATGGGATGTGACTGTAAATAGGCGCATCACCTGGACAGATATTTGGAGGATGCCACAATCCAGACTCAGCTTCCTGTTAAGGGCAACCTATGATACCCTCCTATTCCCCAGGAATCTCACCCAGTGGTTTGGAGACGAGGTAGGTTGCCCTTTGTGTGGCAACATTAAGGCAAGCATCCAGCATATATTATCTGGATGCAAATGATCAAGTCCTGGCTAAGCTGGCGGAGGTCTTGGAGAGTTGTACGGTAGCCGTAAACTGCATACCAGCAGCAGCAAAGCATTTCCTGGCAAGGTTTGTCAAGTCTGGCAGCACGCTTCAACCTCCTGCTCAGAAAAGGAACATCATGCTTGCACCGGGCAAAGAGTGGAAGATGTTTGCAGACCTCAGGAAGCAGCTAGTCTTTCCCAGAGAGATTGTGATAACTACCCTCCGGCCAGATATCATCATGTGGTCCACAGCGGAGAAAAAGTTCCTCCTCATCAAACTTACCATCCTCTGGTAAGAAGGCATGACACCAGCCCATGAAAGGAAACATCTTAAGTAGTCTGAGCTGGAAGTGGAATGCCAAGAAGCAGGCTGGAGGACCAGGGTCTATCCAGTGGAGGTCGGGTGCCGGGGTTTTGTAGGCAGATCAACAGTCCAAGGAGTGGCAGGGTTAAAACGTGCGGAAACCCATTTAAGCAGCTGGGAGAGGAGGCAGAGAAAGCAAGTTACTGGCTGTGGCTCTGGAGAAAGCATAATGGGTGGGGGCCAACGCCCCTGTAAAGGTAGCTGCAGGGGGTGGCGGGGAGACGTCCCCTATATGCCTGGTATGTACTGGTGTAGGGGGCGAAACTTCAGTGATCGGCGACCTCCAGCTGACGATCCTGCAGCTGACCTAATGGCACCAGCGGAGGTGCGACAGGCAGAGAAGCCAAAGCAGGAACAACAGCTTACCTGTATAATAATATACAGAAATACCACTGCGTGGATTTTTATCATAATAGGGTGGTTGTGTACACACACTGCCAACACATATTTATGTTCAAACAACATGTAAAAGTGAGTTTTGCATCTGATGACCCCTTTAACATTTTTGTCAATAAAACAGTCTATTTTAAGTCAAAATAGGTCAAGTAGATTTTATTTGCCACATTTGGGGGTCCTTAGCATCCAAAACATTTCATTATTACTCTCATGTCTGTTAACTTCCACCTCTGTGTGTATATCTCTACAGAGCTAAGTTGTGAACTAAGTGAAAGACCACCAGTAAGAAGCCAAGAAGGTGAGTATCAAATATCAGAAGATTCCAGTCACTCCTACATGTTCCTTCAACAACATATTTTTACAGATATCAACCTGGAGGAAGAGCTTCTGGAGGCACGATTACTGGAGACAGAGCAGCATCTGGCAGAGCAGGAAAGCACACTGGTAGAGCTGCGGGCAGAGCTACGAAAAAAGGGGTCACTTGCGAGCGCACTGCAGGTTCGACTTCGAGATGAAGAGCGGCGATTCTTGGAGGAGCTAAAACGACGCAGTCATAAGATTACAACGCTGAGTCGTGACCTCCGCAAGCAGACTGACCTGGCCGCTCAGCTCTCCTTCCAGCTGCATTCAGCACACTTTCGATTGTATCACCAGACAGAAGACTATGAGGAAGAGGATGAAGAAGAAGAGGATGAAGGAGGAACCATGCAGGTAAGAGACACTACTGCTGGATATACTCTAAATCTGAGACATGAATCATATACTTTAACCTTAACACAGGAATCAGAATGGACTTCAAATTCTCCATGGACATCTCCAGTTACGGCAGAAAGTGCACGTCAAAGCCGAGCTTCAGGAAGGATGCGGAGATCAGAAAGAGTGAGGGAATGCGTGCCCCGCGAAAGGGTGCTTGGGCCCGAAGAGGCGCGCCCCATGCCCGACCCCGCCCTTTTCCTTTATCCTTTCAGACACAGGCTCCTCCCCTTGCACAGGTCACTTGGAGGTCACTGGAGTGAAGGTGGCCTTTCAAGAATGTCAGAAGCTCGAATAGGTAGATTCAGAGACCGACCATTGAGAGAGGACATTGGACCAGAGACAACAGAGTTATAGAGGGCAACGGTGCCCTTTATTCAGTGGCCTTGGTTCTGGAGGGATTTATCCTATTCATTTTTCCTATAGGGTTTTAAAAAAGTCTGTGTTTAAGAGATATAAGCCATGAGCCAAACCAGTCAGCTTTGAGGTGATTCACAAACATTATAAACTTTGATTTAAAGCAAAGAATGTGTTTAAAATTCAGACAAAAAGAGAAAGATACTTGTGCTTAACGGCTTTAATGAGGGAAAGAACTAGAATCCCATGAAGCATTGCAAATAACATATTTGAAATTAAAAATGATAAAGAAAACTGACTCTACATCATTCGCAGTACCTCCTGGGAGTCGCAATTCTCTGATTGGTGGACTCATTGATGATGTAGTTATTCACCAGGAGTTCTGAAAATAAGTTGAAGCAACATGGGCTGATGCTTTGACAAAAACATAAACCATCTATTTACAATCTTGTAGCTCAAAGTAGGTCTGTCTTTACAGGTTTATATATTATCGTTAGAAATCCATTCCCCTATGGAGAAAGTGAATGGGATTTTGACTTCCAGAACCTGACTGTTGCATTCTAAAAACTTCCTGTTTTGAAAGATTCAAAGTTGTAAGGAATGTTACAAAGTAACTTTGAGTTACAAAGCACCTGAAACCTACATTGTGATGTCCCTTTTTGAAATGTGTCTTCATTGTTGAATCCAGAACACTCTATAAGTGAGTTTTCACTTTCCATGCAGTCATCATTTGTGTCAATGAAGTGAATTATTCGGATCACATTAGACACACTTTAGAAGAACGGGAAGCATAGCTGCAGGTAAACAGGTGAACTGTATTGCTTTTGTGTTTTTGATCTTTCTGTCTCTATTGGAAAATAGCTTTATGATGTATTGAATATCTACAGTATATGAAGTGACTCTTGGTTTATTTATTAAATACTCCAAAAATTGTTTGTATTTGTTATTTTGTCCAGTTTGTTCTGCTTACAATTAAGATCAAAAGTGTACCTTGCCGACTCTGTAAAATGTTCATTATTTTACCAAAATAAGAGGGATCGTACAAAATACATGCTATTTTTTTATTGAGTACTGACCTGAATAAGATATTTCACATAAAAGACATTTACATATAGTCCACAAGAGAAGATAATAGTTAAAAAACTGTTAGAGAAGGTTCAAATGCTCCAAAAGGAAACACAATCTATTAATCTATATATGACTTTTTGAATTTGAAGATCAGGGTAAATTTTTGTCTTCTGGGAAACATGCAAGTATCTTCTTTAGCTTCTGAAGGACAGTACAATAATAATAAAAAAAAGATATTTAAGGCAAAATAAGAAAAATGTACACATCTTCATTCTGTTCAAAAGTTTTCACACCCAGTTCTTAATGCATCGTTTTTCCTTCTGAAGCATCAGTGAGCATTTGAACCTTCTGTAATAGTTGCATATGAGTCCCTCAGTGTGAAACGATGGATCTCAAAATCATACAGTCATTGTTGGAAAGGGTTAAAAAATGCTAAAGGCTGAAGGATTTTTCTGAAGAACAGCAGGCAGTTTAACTGTTCAGGACAAACAAGAGACTCATGAACAATTATCACAACACAAAATATCTTTAAAAAGTAGTTATTAAAATAGTAGTTATTAAATTTACCTGACCCAAATATTTACGACATTTTGATGCTATTAAAGAAGAACTATAAAATAATTTAGGTGGAACAAACTTTTGATACATTCACACATGTATTAAATGCAACAGCCATTTTGTTTTATGTTTTTATGGGGCTGTATTACAGATACTTCCTATCTTAATTCTTGATTTAAGATTTGAAGAGATTACTGAACAAAACTACTTAAAAATAGCCAATTCCCAAACAATTTATTTACATTTTGTTACTGACATGTCAAGGTTAGATTGTAGTATAAACATAATTAGAAAGTTTGGATTTGGAATATTTTGGACGTTCTCCATAGACATTAAACGAAAACTCAACTATATTGTGTATAATTCAAATACTGCAATATTAGCAATGACACCTACCTAGCTTAACGATCTCTAATATATTAAGATAAATACAGTTGTGTGATATTTATAGCCTATGTTTATACATATATATTTATTTTAGTTCCTATAAAATTAAATCTTTAAGATATCTAACAAACGGCCGTGTAGATTGTATTAGCATACGAATCAAAAAAGACAGTTTAGCGAAAGTTAGTAGCATACGCGCATGCGCAGTGAGTAAAGGTGAGATTCTAAGCGCAAATAAGGTTGCGTGGGAGAAGATAAACAGAAGACAGACAATGGGAAGATCGATAAGCGTACAACAATAATGATGCGTACTACTTTTGCTCGTTTAGTATTCTTAGGTGCTCTGTTCCTTTCACTTATCCGACTATTGTAGCTTTTCAAAACAGGTCCTGCAAATTCCGCCGGTGCTGCAGCACTATGTCATAGCAGCCAGTCGAGCCAGTAGCTGATTCAAAGAGGACAGCAGAGAGGTGCATCACCGAGAAATGCACTCCACAAACGCCCTGATAATATAGGAGACTCCTGAGCGAATCTATGATCTGGCATGGTTTCAAGAAGTCATGTCATGTGCTTTTTTGGTCAGCGAAACTGAAGAAATGAGTTGCGATTTCTCTGGAAGAGGAATGGGATGCAGGGAACTCCACCGCGACGCCTCCCCCCTGGAATAGAAAATGTGTGGGGGGAGATGGAGAGGTTCATGAGACACAGAATGAAGGGCAGAGGAAAAGACAATATAGAATTGTGTTGCGTTTTGTTGGAGAGAGGGACACCTCTTCTTGGGACAAGCTATTCTGCTTACCTGTGATTCTGTAGAGATTTATGGGGCAGATGGACAACGGGCACATTTATAAAGGAATTTAACTGTGAGAAGATGCTTGCATGTTTAATATGATTTATTACTGCATTAGTTATATGGTGAAACTGCGAAAAAATGTGTATTTTTAAATCATTTTAGTTTAATCTATGCAAGGTTTCTGATCTTCTGCTGTTAACTTTTTTAGCTACATAAATTTATAGGAGATACTAATTCAGCTATGCATTAATAATCCTTTAGATAATTTCTGGCATGCAAAAAATTGAATGTCTTTACTGCATTTGTTATCTAGAACATGTTTCAGCTATTGCAGAGTTGCCAGACTTTGTAATTGGGTATTGGGTAAGTTGTCAACTGTCTGTCAGGCGTGTCTTAAAGATTTACTACTAAAGCAAGGTTTTCTAGCAGTCAAAACCAAATGAACTCTTATTAGCTTATTCACAGTGGGCTTTGTTTCTTGGCTGCAAAAAAATTATTTTACTCTTTAGTAAACAAACTGACAACATGGGAAACCTACTTTATTGTTGCCGCAAGGTGTCTGAGTTTATTAACACCAAAGGAGTTGGGAACCAAACGGAGGAACAGTCTCTGCTGCTATCCCAGGAAAATAGTGATACAGAAAGTCTTTCTCCTTCAAGAACCTCAGCTGACCTACTGGCCTCTCCAGTTCTGGACCAAGATCATCTCTTATTCCCAGACATCGTACTTAGCAGCAACCTTCGGGTCAGAGGGGACTCGATTCAGCCTTTGGAGCTCTTGTTGGCAACGAGGGGGGGAACACAAGATGCCAGAAGAGACGATGGAGTTTATGAAAGCAATCTACGAAATGGAGGAGAGAGGAATAGAGAGCTGGTTGAGCGGCCAAGCACAAACATTGCAGGCATAAATCAATTATGCTCCACAGAGGATGAATGGCCCCTTCTGTCATCCCTGTACCAAATACCTGCTGCTCAAAACCGAATATGCACGCATGGACTGGAAGCAGATGATTGTAAATCTCATGGGATGGGACTATTTGATATTACGGTAAGTCAAAATTCTTTTTCTAGTCCTGTTAGCATTCCTGTGCTTGGTGCATCTTTACTGGACGCCTCGCAAAGTGACGCTGACATCAGTCAAAGAGAAGATGGTTGGACTCAAACAGAGCTGTTCACTGAACGTGAAGAACCTAAGGAACAATTAAGAGAAAAGAAACCAAACAGTGCAGCACAAACACCTCTAGATGCGACGAAGATGCAACCTGCGTATGGCATTCCAATTGAAAGTCCTTTATGTCAAAAGATGCAAAGGGAAGCACAAACCTTGGAGCTCATAGCACAACCAGATGACTTCACAGACCCAGATGCACTCGCAAAACCAGACTTACAGACTTCTGAAACACTAGAGATGGATATTATAAAGAGAAAGCATGATAATGAGAAACCTACTACATCTGTGGAGCTTCTTCCATGTATGGAGAAGAAAACATCTCGTGTAGAGCAACCAGACATTACAGATATGAGCTCTGGGCTTGTGGAGCATGAGTTAGGGGAGATGGAGCAAAGCCTGTCGCAGGTGGACCAGGATTTGATGTGGAAAAAGAAGGAAGTAGAACAGATGCAATGGGACCTGGAAGTGCTAAAGCAGAGCACAGGGTTAGCACTGCGGGATTCTGAGCAGACAACCCTCGCTGTGACACAGGTAGAACAAAGAGAGGATCAGACTGAACGCTTCACACTTTTTGTGGTTGATAAACTGTTCCTGGCCACTCCGAACATTACAGGTGCGTATTCTGTCTAGGGGTGCACAATATATACAGAAGTATTACATTTGTTCTGTTAATTATCATAATTGTGCATGCTCATTTCCCGTTTTTACTTTTATAAATGATTAACAGTGCCACCCCTAATTCTTACAAGGTAGGTTTATTTCAGTCATTTCATAACTCTTTTTTAATCCGTTTGTGATTTGTGTTTTTCTCTTTTCCAAAATACAAGCACCCAGCCCTGACACCTTGACCAGTAGCCATGTGCTAGACACCCTAGCAGACAACATGACAGAACAAGTTGATGGTGACTGCAAAAAACAAGAGCTTCCTGCTGTTCCTGACATGGACCCATCTGAGGATGCAGGGTTCACTGTTAAGATCCAGGCTCCTGGAACAGAACCCACTGACTTCCAGGTAAAGGCTTGTCACTCACAGGAATTTAAACGAAGCTGCTTTCTACTGTATGTGTAGACATAGATACAGTTAAGGTGAAACGTTTACATACACCTGCAAAATCTGCAAAATGTTAATTATTTTACCAAAATAAGAGGGATCATACAAAACACGTTATTTTTTATTTAGTGCTGACCTGAATAAGATATTTCACATATTTACATATAGTCCATAAAAGAAAATAATAGTTAAATTTATAAAAACGACCCCGTTCAAAAGTTTACATACACTTGATTTTTAATACTGTGTTGTTACCTGAATGATCCAAAGATTTTTTTTTGCTTAGTGAAAATTGTTCATGAGTCCCTTGTTTGTCCTGAACAGTTAAACTGCCCACTGTTCTTTAGAAAAATTCTTCAGGTCCCACAAATTCTTTGGTTTTTCAGCAGTTTTGTGTATTTGAACCCTTTGCAACAATGACTGTATGATTTTGAGATCCTCCTTTTACACTAAGGATAACTGAGGGACTCATATGCAACTATTACAGAAAGTTCAAACGCTCACTAATGCTCCAGAAGGAAAAACAATGCATTAAGAGTCAGGGGTGTGTACGTTTTCTTATTTTTCCTGAGTATTATATTTTTTTCAATTAGTACTGCCCTTCCGAAGCTACAGAAGATACTTACATGTTTCCCAGAAGACAAAATAAGTTAAATTTACCCTGATCTTCAAATTCAAAAAGTTTACACTGGCACTTAATATATATCGTTTTTCCTTCTGAAGCATCAGTGAGCATTTGAACCTTCTGTAATAGTTGCATATGAGTCCCTCAGTTGTCCTCAGTGTGAAAAAATAGATCTCAAAATTATTCGGGTAACAACACACAAAGTACAACAAAAAGTGTAAATAATCAAGTGTATGTAAACTTTTGAACAGGGTCAGTTTTATAAATTCAACTATTATTTTCTTATGTGGATTATATGTAAACCTCTTTTATGTGAAATATCTTATTCAGGTCAGTACTAAATACAAAAATAACATGCATTTTGTATGATCCTTCTTATTTTGATAAAATAATTAAAGGGGTCATCGGATGATTCACAAATGATTCACGCAAACATAGACGCATTTATGTAGATCGCCGGGCGCGTAAACGTTAATCCTCTGCATCTTCAGCGGCTCAGAAATGATGACTGCCATGATCATTATTACATCCAACAACAAAACACCTCAATCACTCAATCGAAGACATTCTTGTCTTTACCTGTGTACATACACTGATAACACACATTTATGTTCAAACAACATGTAAAAGTGAGTTTTGCATCCGATGACCCCTTTAACATTTTGCAGATTCTGCAAGGTGTATGTAAACTTTTGACCTCAACTGTATATCTGGTACCTATCTGTCTATTTATCTGTCTGTTTATGTTGGGCTCAAGGTGTCACCTTTAGCGATGGTGCAGGAAATTAAGCAAGTGTTGATGGACCGTGAGGAGACCTGTCGTCGTACCTGCTTCTCCCTGCAGCTCAATGGAGTAACTCTTGACAACTTTACGCACCTTAAATCCATACCAGGTCTTCAGGAGGGCTCCATTCTGAGGGTTGTGGAGGGTAAGATCCTAAAATTTGAGCCAAAATTTAAGCCAGATTTACTAAACAGTGCAAATTAGCATTAGATGCAGCCAGCTCATTTTCATAATGACCATAATTCACAGTTACGTCAAGCACAAAATAAGTTAAAGGGATAGTTGACCCAAAAATGAAAAATCTGTCATTAGTTACTCACCCTCATGTCGTTCCAAACCCGTTAAACCTTCGTTCATTTCCAAATTAAGATATTTTTGATGAAATCCAAGAGCTTTCTGACCCTGCATAGACATTACCATGTTCAAGGCCTAGAAAGGTAGTATGGACATTGTTAAAATAGTCCATGTGACCTCAGTATTCACTACGAGAATACTTTTTGTGCGCATAGAAAACAAAAATAACAACTTTATTCAGCAATTTCTTATCTTCCACATCAGTCTCTGCTGCGTGTTCATGAGACTACGACGACGCAGAAAGTTCTCAGATTTCATCGAAAATATCTTAATTTAGGTTTTGAAAATAAACAGAGGTCTTACAGGTTTGGAACGACATGAGGGTGAGTAATGACAGAATTTTTTTTTGTGGGTGAACTATCCCTTTAAGGCATTTTTGGGGGCATAAAATAATGTTGCAAATGCCAGTAAACTGACTAGTGCAAACTTTAGTAAATTGATGGTAGCCATTGACTTCTTTAGTATGGAAAAATGTTACAGAATTCAATGGCTACCATCATCTGTTTGGTCACCAACATTCTTCAAAGTATCTTTTTTTTTGTGTTTAACAGAAGAAGGAAACTCATTCATGTATGGAATAGGTGGAGAATGAGTAAATAATGATAGAATTTTAGCGTGAACTATCCATTTAAATACTCTCCACCCACAAATTTTGCATCTCAAAAGGAAACTCCTACAAATGCATATACATTATGGTCCGCCACAAAAATTTTCATCACTATTTTTTTATGGCAGTGGTTTTATTCACGCCAAAAGAGGGTTTGTGGCGGCACAAGCTTTCCATAAATCTGGCCCTAAATCAGATTCACATCATCATAGTTGATCAAGCAAGCTATAACTGGAAAATTTACTTAATAGTAAAATGGTTAAAATCTTAAATTTTATGCATATATAGCATTAACACAATTAACTGCCTCAAATTTCTGTTTTTGTGCACCCTTTAAATATGACCAAGAGCCGTACACTGTTCGGGAAGTGCGTATCCATTTACGCCACATCAGAGACCTTTTAAAGAGCCTGGACCTTACTGATGGCTATAATGGAGTGGAGGGCAGCTCACCATCCTTTCTCAGTTGTGTCACAGAAGAATGTGTGGAGGGTAAGATACCAGTCTTAGAATAAAATGAAATGGGTAAAATACCAGGCTTAAATGTTTGGTTACAATAACCTTATACTGTAAATCTATGTAGTAGACCTGTAAGTGCAGAGCATATAAAATATTATAGCTTGTTGGTGTAATATTTGATATTACAAAATAGTCACATCCACAAGTCTGTATGCACTACAAATATGGTGGCTTCATAATATCTTAATTTAACTGAATTTTCAGAGAACAGCAAACCCAAGCGAAGAGGTGACTGGTTGAGGCAGATGAGCTGCAGTCCTCCAGATCACATTCTTCCAGGCCCTAAGGAGCGTCTGCTGGTACCCCTGCTACCTCATACAAATTTTGGGAAGGTAGGATCTGTGACAGTAATGGTGTTAAATGTGTGCTAGATGATCATATGGGTTATATGATTAGATGATTATAACTGGGTTAAGGATGATAATATGTAGTTGTTCATCTCTTGAACAGTCCTCAGAGTGCTTGAAGGTTTTGACAATGAGTAGCTGGAATCCCCCTCCTGGAAACAGAAAGATGCATGGAGACCTCATGTATCTTAATGTGGTCACCATGGAAGACAGACACTTCAGTATAACAGCATCAACTCGCGGGTTCTACGTAAATCAGTGAGTTAGCGAATACAGTCGTCTTCCAAATTGTCCTGTTCCTCAAAAAGACAAAGAAAAATTTATTTGGAAAAATCTGGTTCACTTAGGTCAACGACTTACAGCTTTAATCCAAAACCAGCCAATCCTAGTGTCCTCAGTCATGCTCTGCTGGAACTCCTGGGTCATATCAGTCCAGTTTTTAAGAAGAACTTCAGTGCCTTGCTGAAAAGGAGGTATGCCAGTTCTCACAAGGAGTAAAAGAGTAACAAAAAACTGAGCTTAAAGCATGGGTACTGTGCCTATATTTGACTCATTTAAAGGAGAACTCCACTTCTAGAACAACAATTCACAAATAATTTACTCACCCCCTTGTCATCCAAGATGTTCATGTCTTTCTGTCTTCAGTCATGGAGAAATTATGGTTTTTGAGGAAAGCATTTCAGCATTTTTCTCCATATAATGGACTTCATTGGTGCCCCGATTTCGAACTTCCAAAATGTAGTTTAAATGCAGCTTTAAAGGGCTCTAAATGATCCCAGCTGAGGAAGAAGGCTCTTATCTAGTGAAACGATCGGTCCTTTTTTCGGAAATAAAAATGTGTATACTTTTTAAAGGGGTCATCGGATGCCCATTTTCCACAAGTTGATATGATTCTTTAGGGTCTTAATGAAAAGTCTCTGATATACTCTGATTAAAAATTCTCAATGGTTTTGTAAAACAACACCCTTTTTACCTTGTCAAAATGAGCTCAGCAAAAATCATCTAATTCTAAGGGGTTGTTCCTTT
>JAHKKF010398937.1:0-27199 GCA_019740295.1 Labeo calbasu | reverse complement strand
TGAGCTGGTTGTGAGTTGGTCATGTGCTGGCCCTAACCTGGTCCAGCAACTAGCTCAGAACCAGCTTAAACCAGCTCACAAATAATGTTGTTGTTTTTTTCAACAGGGCTGTGACACATGACGTCAGACTTAACAACCGAATAATAAAAGTAAAGTGTGCATAATAATATCATATAATGTTCCTTTTAAAACTAAAAAACATCCTGACCTACATTAGCTCAACCAATGATATGAGTTTAAGGCATTTGATTTTTGGAAATCTGTATGGTAGCACTAATTGCACAGAAATTGCACAGTTCACTTTTAGCATTTTGAATTAATACAGGGTGGACCTTTACGTTTAGTTGCCTAATTACTAAATCTAAATGTGACTTTAACACCTGGATGCCTTTGCCTATTTTAGCACTAATGATTAAGATGATACAGTATGTTTACATTTCCAGGTGGACCTAAGTATCGTTCATTTCGAACTACATCTAAGTAGATTAGCAGTTAGCCTTAAATTGCTCTTTGATCTTACTTTTGGAAGCCTGCTTTATGGATCATGCCTGTTTTGCTAATCAGATGCTTCAGAAAATCACTTCCTAGTTTTTCAAATACAATGGAGTATATCTGCTTCACCGGAGACTGTTGAACCTGAGGAACTCAGACTCCCACAGATCAGCTATCAGTCATACTTCTCAATTTACACGCCGGTCAGTGAGATCTGACACAGCACTTCAGTGGATTAGCGCATTATCTTGGGTTCCAACCAACCGACTGGTGTTCATGTTACCTGGCCTCTCAGATTCATCTGTCATTAAAGTTCTTTATCTCGGAATGTGACCTAGTTCATGACTTACACTGAGAATGGTTCCTTCTGTTTGTATTGACTCAGTTAACAGTTGCCCTTTCACAGCTGCTTCTCTATCCAAATCCACACCGTAGTGCACATGGAAAGTAGCCATAAATGACGGCAATGTTTAACCACAGAACACACATGAACAAAGCAATAATTGCAGCTTAATATGTCTTAATTAGTTTGTCTGGTTGCTGTGAATGATCAGATAGCAGAATATGTGACCCTGGACCACAGAACTAGTCATAATGGTCAATTTTTGAGAAAAGCCCCATCTGAAAGCATAAATAAGCTTTCCATTGATGTATGGTTTGTTAGGATAGGACAATATTTGGCCAAGATACAACTTTGAGTTGTAAAAAATTGAGAAACTTGCCTTTAAAGTTGTCCAAAGTTATTACCAATGTATATTACTTATTTAAAAAGTAAGCTGTGATGTATTTATGATAGGAAATGTACAAAATATCTTCATGGAACATTGTCTTTAGTTAATATCCTAATGATTTTTGGCAGAAAAGAAAAATTGGTAATTTTGACCCATACAATGTATTGTTGGCTATTGCTACAAATATACCCGTGCTACTTAAGGCTGTTTTTGTGGTCTAGGGTCACAAATTATGTCTAAACTGTATCCAAACCCAAGCACTGTGTTTTGCATAACCGACAACTTAAACCTTTATGGCTGTTATGCTTGTTGTTGATAGTAAAACCATGGTGAAAAATATAACTGGTTCAATTCCATTGCAATTAGATTAATAAAACACACAAATCAGGTGATGCACTGCTGTCAAATGCATTGTTTTGTAGATTGTGAACTTTGAAACTGATGTTTTTGATTAGCCCTCAGAGAGCAGGCTGTTAAAAAAAGAACATTAAGGTATCAAATGATACTCAGCTTTGCTTCAGAGTGATAGTGCTTTTCACTGAGTGGTTTTACTTACAATTACTGTCTGCTGGGCGAAGGTCACTATAGCTATTGCGTTTTTAATCAAGGTTACAAATAATTAAAGCAGCTGTAAGGTTTTTACGTTTAAATATCAAGTTTCAAAATGTTTCTGTGGTAAACTAACCAATAATGCGAATAGGTTCTGTTTATTTCCTATGCTCCCGTCCAAACGTCTGTTTTCGGGTACGAAATTCCGCGAAAAGGGCGGATTGCTTTATGGCAGCAAAAAAAGTTATCAATTACGACACTTACATATTCACGACAGTGAAATCCACTCACAACTGTAGGGGGCTCCAAAGTCGCACAAATACACAAAAGTACACATGATTGCCTAATGTTAAAGCGAATGGGTATTTTACATATCTATCCAACTATTTTACAGTAAGAGTGGGCGCAGCCATTTGTAAATTCTATGGATCTGCTTCCGGTCTTATTGGCGTCCAGATATTTTCAGCTGTACACTCGTTTTGCTGCTTGATATTGCACATTGTTGTGTCTTACCATATTATTTTAATATCTTATCTGAACACACTGATTTGTAGTGCAAACAGTTTTACCGTTTACTGCACGTTGTTCTTCTTGTTATTTACCTATAGCTGCTAATTAACCGAAACCGCACAGGCTTACTTCCACATTAAACAATAGGGTGGATGCATTTTAGCAAAGTTAGGACTTAAATTTACCACTGGCTGCAAGAGAAAATGACCAAAATGTGCACTAGAGGGACATGATACATATTTTGAAAGTCAAAGACAAAATTTAAACACCACCAAAACAACATTTGCAACCTGTTTTATAGGCCTATTGCTAATGTATGATAATACTGGTCCACATATAAACAATAGTGATCAGCCACATCCCTGATTATTAGACACTTTCATTTGTGAGATACATCTTAAAAAGGACAAGGAAATTAGACCAATTTTTCAGGACATAATATGCATTTAATGATACAGACAGCAGTAATTAAAATACCACAAAAAGTGGGTTTTCTGTGTTACCCATCAGTGCAAAATAAAAACAGTGCAGCACATTAGGTAGCATTATTTCTATTACTAAAGGTAGTATTTGTTAAAATTCCTATGTTTTACACAGTGCTTACATGCCATGTGGACGTTAGGTCTCAAAATTTCCCTGTTTGTCATTAATCACTAATACAACAAAAATATGTCTTTATGTGCCTACAAATGAATTAAAAACACATAAAAGTAGCTTTAAAAGACAAAGTTCTAGGCTGTCATACTATGGATTTGTAAAGCCGTGTCCTGTCAGTTGCCCTCATTTGTGATGAGCGTCTTGCTCTTCTTGCGTTTCACTTTGCCGTGTGCAGGTGGGACCCCTAGGGACTCCAAACGAAAAGGACGTGGAATGAGAGATTCCATGTTTAGAGGAGACACACCGGAGGTCTGGTGGACTGGACCATTACTGACTGAACCAGAATAATTCACTGTGAGAAAATGATTAGAATTATCAACATTTATAATCATAGCAGTTGCATGAGAGAAACAAGTGAGTATGAATATGTAATGCTTTGTATTAAATCAGTTTCTCACTTGTGTTTTTAATAGAGTCGCCAGCCAACAGCTGACTGGTCCGTTTTGGCCTGAAGTAGTTAGTGGCGATATGTTCGCTATCACTGCGGTTCAGCATTTCCTTGTAGCGGTCCTCCTCCTCTTCCTGCTGAAAAGAGATTTGTACTCATTCAGACATGAGACATGGATGCTTTTCATATGGGGCTTTTCAGACCACACCTGACCCAGGGTTGACATCTTTTTTTATCCCAGGTTGAGACCATGCATGAACCTCATGAATATGCAAATAATTAAGAGAAAACTTTAAAACAACTCTTAGCAAGTGTAAAAACCCTATTACTGAATGTGACACACAACTCTGGTATTGGTATATTTGTAGTGGATCTGTGTAGAAATAAGTGTCAGAATAACTAATATTTTATGGGTGTTTATTCTGAATACCACAAAAGGGTCAGCAAGGTCTGAGGCAGAATTCCTGCGTGCTGAAAGTCTGCCAGGAGCAATGGCTCCTGAAGGAGGGACTGTAGAGAAAGAAGAGAGAGAATATACTTTTTAATCACATAAACAACTGACTGAAACATTTTCTTTTCTTTTTTTCTTTTCTTCACAAAATATTTTTTTAATAAAAAACTACACACAAATATATATTATATAAATGGTTTGCTGTTATTAAAACCATTTTGGTAAAGAACAAGTTTCTTTAGTTTTTTTTTCTCCTATTATCACACTAGAAATGAATACATAAAAGTATAGTGTATAAAAAAAGAACTGTAATTGTTTAAATGGACCGAACAAAGACCATAAAGATTCTCTGACATTTTACAGCACCTGCAGGTAATGTCGTTTTCTGCACCACCACCTCTGGCAGTTTCCAGGTCCCTCCCTCTTCATCCCACACCGCCTCCTTCCGCAGCCGGTCCAAGTTGCTGTAGTTACAGTCCCTGCGCACCAGGGGCGCCATGCGCTCTAAAATTCCTTGCAGGAGCTGGCCTTCCCGCTCCAGTCGCCGGATGGTGGCCAAATAATCATCTCTCTCCATCTCAAACTCTGCCTGAAGATCCCTGATCTCCAACTTGGCAGCTTTAAGCTGTTCATCATATAAACAGATGGTTGGACATTTTGGATTGGTTCTACAGTTTCATCAAAATCTAGTCTAAATGTAGGGAAAAGAAAAATATACATTTTATATGTTTTTTTTGTCAATTGTAGATATATTTAAAATTTCTAAGCTAAAAAAATAAATAATATACACATTTTATGAATAAATATTTTTCAGATATTTTTACATGTTTTCTAGAACAAAAATTTCTTGATAATTTACTCACCCCCATGTCATCCAAAATGTTCATGTCTTTCTTTCTTCAGTCAAAAAGAAATTAAGGTTGTGTGAGGAAAACATTACAGGATTTTTCTTCATATAATGGACTTCAATGGTGGCCAACGGGTTGAAGGTCCAAATAGCAGTTTCGGTGGAGTTTCAAAGGGCTCTACACAATCCAAGCTGAGAAATAAGGGGGTTATCTAGCGAAATGATTGGTTATTTTCTAAAAAAATAAAAAATAAAAAGTATATATACGTTTGAACCACAAATGCTTGTCTTAAACTAGCTTGACCTCACGCATTATCTAATCACATCGGAAAAGTCACGTGTGACGGCGGAAGCACCGACCCAGTGTTTACAAAGCGAACATGGAAAGAATGACAAATGCCCTTTACAAAAATGTAAAACAAAGATGCCAGACGCTTTTAAAGTTTGAGGAGAAAGAGACAGAGTTTTTTGCCATACCCTACCTTTTTGAACCGAAGTTAACAGGTGAAGAATTAACCGTGTGTGACTTTTTAAAATATAGTATAGATTTTTTTTTTTTTTAGTATAGAAAATGACCGATCTTTCTGCTAGATAACACTGAAACTGCAGCTTGGACCTTTAACTGTTGGGTACCAATGAAGTCCACTATAATGTTTTCCTCAAAAAACATCCTTCTTTTCGAATGAAGAAAGTAAGTCATGAACTTCTTATATGACATGGAGCTGAGTAAACTATCAGGAAATGTTTATTCTGAAAGTAAACTAATCTTTTAAATACTGAAAGCTCTCACCTTCTTCTGTGTGTTCTCCAGGTGTCTGCTCTTGGCATGAACTTCCTCCTGAATGGAGTCATATACGTTCAGCAGCACGCTGTCACTGTCCTCGCTGCTTTGGCTTAGAGCTTCGATTAGCTGCTTCTTCCTCTGGTCAGCCAAAGTCTTCCTCTGTCTGTGTCTCTGCTTCAGCTCTTCGTTTCTCACCTGCTCTCCACCCACAAACTCCTGCTCCAGCTGCTGCAGTCTTTCGACCAACAACATACAGTAGAAACATCATTATTTATCCTGTTTTGTCAATGTCATCATCTCTACAGTTATTAGGGTGCAGGTAAATTAGAACACTTTTTGCCATTAAGTTGACTGGGTAAAATGTCCCAGTTAACCTTAATTTACCACCACCATCTTGATAAATCAGTTTCTTTTGAAAGGTTATTTAGTGTCAAAACAAAACATGCAACCAAATGGCATTTATTTTGAAGAAAGAAAGCTCACTTAGTCATTACACTGGTTGACGTTAGTTCTGAGAAAAGATTTACTACCATTTGTCTGCAGATGGCATATCTTATGTGTTTAGTTTATTGTTTAAGTTGACATTCTTGAGGTTTCACCTTTCTAAAACATGCTTCTGGTCCAGCTGACCAGGTGTGGCAACCACAACCGTATCTAAAACTGAACTTTCTTCACAGGGAGCTTCTTTGACATTAGCTGCAGCAGAAGACTGACTCTCCTACACAAACAAGAGTCATTTAGATTTAAAAACCCATTACAATTTTTTGAAATTATAAATACATATGTATGGCCTATTTAAACCCAGTTTGCACCTCAGGAGCATTGTAGTCAACATTCGCCTGTTCCTGAGAAGTCACATGTGCAGTGATGAGCTCTTCTTTATGCTGGTCCACATGAGGGCCACCTGATTAAAGAGAGATAGCAAGAAGATTCAACCAGATTTAAAAGATATAGAAGCTAAAGTTAGATCTTAAGGAAACAGTAGTTTCAACATTACCAGTGGTATGCGTTCGACTAGCTCTGGACCTCTCCAGAGAAGAGAGTCTGGTCTCGTATGATGTTCTCAAGGCTGCAATGTCTTCCTGGAGTTTGACTTTGGACTCTTGTTCTGCATTGTACTCGGCCTGCAGCCTTGACAGTTTCTTCTCATATTCCTGAATTCACATGCACATTTACTTATGAATTTGGCAGGTCTTTTAAAGCGACTTACACTGGATTCAAGGTGCACGTTTTGACATTTCTTGAGTTGAGTCTGAAAGAGCTGTAGGAATGATGTTCAGGTCATATGACAATGGTGTAGTTCATTTATGTATATAGCCTTCTGCCAATTGTATTCCCTGCTGAAAAAACAATAGGCTCCACCACCGAATTTGTAATGGTTTTATATGGGAATTGTACTGGTTTTAATAGAAACTATAATGGTGCCTATTAGTCTCTACTGGTAATTGGTAGCCTTCTATTGGTGGCTTGTTAAAACCACTAAATCCTAACGGAATATGTCCCAAAACACACTACAGAAAACCATGTTTTATTGATTGTTTGTAATGTTTATAATGGTATTTGTAGTGGAAACCATTATAATTTTTGTGATGGTTTTTATTGTTTTTTCAGCAGGGTTCAGGCACCAAAATTCACAAAACAGTAGGTTTCCTCAAAAATCTTTCATCTTTTGAGGTGAAGACCTCATGCACATGTGAAAACACATTTAACATTCTTCCACTGAATTCCTACACACCTCTTTTATCTTGTCTTTCTCTGCCTCGCTCTCTGATGTGTTGCTTTGCGGTCGTGACAAAACAGCTGGAGAATCTCCTGGCTTCTGACCTGCCAAAAGTGCTGATAAAGAACAAAAAAGTCAATGTTACGCAATTCGAACACGTTCAAAGTTAAACAATTGTTGTGTTTCTTACAGCTGAGGTTGGCAGATCCCAGCTGCCCAGAGATTAACGCTCGCAACTTCTTGATTTCCTCCTGATACTCGCGCAGCAGGGCGTCTTTTGGGTCTTCGTTGATGCGTGGACGGTTTTGGATGCTCTTGGCGCGGTTAGCGTAGCGTAGAGTACTGATGCTCTCCTCATAATTGTTGTCGGCAGGCGACAAACAGGCAACCATGAGAGTGCGAGTATTTCCACCCAGAGAGTCCTGAAGCAAACGAGTGAGCTTGGAATCGCGGTACGGGATGTGCTTGGAACGACCGTCCACCAGCGCAGATATAACATTGCCGAGGGCTGAAAGGGACAAGTTGATCTTTGTCGCTTCTTGAAGGCGATCTCCAGTAGCACCGGTTTTTGATTGACGTTCACTACCTGCGAGGTCCACGAGGTTAAGCTTGCCAGCACGCAGATGTTCTTCACCAGCAGCATCTGCGCTCATATATAGATTACAGAGATGATTTATATACAATCATGTATGTAGGACTTAATAAATACACTACCAGTCAAAAGTTTTTGAACAGTAAGATTTTTTATGTTTTCTAAAGAAGTCTCTTCTGCCCACCAAGCCTGCATTTATTTGATCCTGGTACAGGAAAAACAGCAAAAATGTGAAATATTTTTACTATTTAAAATAACTGTTTTCTATTTGAATATATTTTAAAATGTAATTTATTCCTGTGATTTCAAAGCTGAATTTTTAGCATTGACTTTTTTAAAAAACATTAAAAATCTTACTGTTCAAAAACGTGATTCAGACACCAACCTATGTTGCAGATCTCCAGGTGAATGGTGAATATGGAGTGTGAGCGAGATGAATCTTTGTTCATCAGTGTATATCCCACAGAGCGATTCTTCCAGCCCTGATCCATGATCCGCTCACATTCCCCAACACTGTGCACCGTATGCATTGACAGATCCCGTACATACACACCACGCTCAGGATGCTCCTTCAGCTTAAACACACACAGCACTGAGACATTCAGTACATGTACGCAAACGTACAATTAGCTATGTGAGATTTGTGAGTACGTACTTCCATTTTCTGTTTGGTCTCTTTTCCCAAAAGATCTCTGATTTCCTCCTTGTATATTTCCAGGTATGAAGCCCGTACAAGGAATTTTGTGTTCTCTGCACACTTTATAGAAAAAGTACAGTTTTAAAATCACTTGTATATCACAATGAATATACAGTCAAACCAAAATTTATTCAGACACCTTCAACATTTCTCACATTATCACAGGTTTTTTTTTTTTTTACTATAGTTTCAGAGTTAAACTGTGTCAGAACAAATTCATCTTGATAATGTCAGATAACTTTGATAGAAAGGTATGCAATGGATAAAAATCAACCAAAAATTTGATAACTGTATGACAATATTTACACAACTGTCAATACTTTGTTGACCAATTACCAAGTAATGCTTAATTTTGTTCAGTCTGTGATGTAAAAAGGTCACATTAGCAGTTAAAGAAAAAACACTTAAGCAAAACATTGTCAGATCAAAGTGTCTGAATGATTTTTGGCCCCAAATTTTTATCAATTTTACTGGTAGTCCACTGTATGAAGAATTTTGGGGTATAATGTCACAGTTTGTGTTCTTTTTACTATTTTCATTTTAAAAACCGAACAAAAATCTGAATAATTTATGGTTTGACTGTAGTACTTTGGCTCTAATTATAGAAATTCATAATAGAAAGAAATTCGTAATATTCGTAATAGAAATTCTCGTCTCTTGTGTTTAAGGCAATTTATTTGATCAAAAAATACAGTAAAAACAGTTATATTGTGAAATATTATTGCAATTTAAAATACAGATTTTCTATTTTAATGTACTTTAAAATATAATTTATTCCTGTGATGCAAAGCTGAATTTTCAGCATCATTACTTCAGTCTTCAATGTCACATGATCCTTTAGAAATCATTCTAATATGCTGATTTATTATCAATGTTGGAAACAGTAGTGATGCTTCATATTTTTTTGGAACCTGTGATAATTATTTCAGGATTTTTTGATGAATAAAAAGTTAAAAAGAACAGCATTTGTTCAGAATAGAAATCTTTCTAACAATATGTCTTTACTGTCACTTTGTATCAATTTAACACATCGTAGCTGAATAAATGTATTTATTTCTTTTTAAAAAAGAAAGAAAAAAACATACTGACCCCAAAGGTTTGAACAATAGTGTATATTATAATAAGTCCTGTTTTTACTTTTTATTCATCAAAGAATTTTGAAAGAAGTATCAGTTTCCAAAATAAATAAATAAATAATAATAATAATAATAAAAAGCATCACAACTGTTTCCAGCTTAGATAATAAATCAGCATATTAGAATGATTTCTGAAGGATCATGTGACAATGAAGACTGGAGTAATGATGCTGAAAATTCAGCTTTGCATCAGAGAAATAAATTATATTTCAAAGCCTATTCAAATACAAAAACATTATTTTACATTGCAATAATATTTCACAATATTACTGTCTATTCTGTATTTTTGATCAAATAAATGCAGCCTTGATGAGCATACAAACGTTTTAAAAAACATTAAAAATCTTACTGATCTCAAACATTTGAACGGTACTGTAACGTCACATGAGATACAAACTGGTTACCTGGATTGTCTCAAAGATGTGCTCAAAAGCTCTAGGGATGATTCCCCTCTGGGATGGAGGATCTAGAACACCTTGCATAGTGAACGACTTGCCACTTCCTGTTTGTCCATAAGCGAAAATTGTCCCATTGTAGCCCTCAGTCACACCCTGTTTACAAAATAATTGCACAAAAATGTGATTATTGCATAATACAGAGAGACAGAGAGACAGACAGACAGATAGATAGATAGATAGATAGATAGATACTCAAACCTTATATTTAGAATCTAAAGGGCCCAACTAGTAAATAAACAATAAAAGGAAGGGCTGTAGGTTACTTCCGTGACTGAATTAAACTCTCTGGTGTTCTGTTTCAGATAAGAGACAACAGGGATCAGATAACCATATCTATGGGCATGCACACTGGAAAGACGCAAGTGGCCCCTTATGGAGGCTCTATAGCTGCCTGTCACACTGACCAATCGCCCACACACATAAATCAACATTACCTCCACCAGAGGATACGCGATCTCGTTGTAGATCTGCTCAGTGGAATGGTTTACATAATAAGTCCCATCAAATGTGAATTGTTTGGGCGGCTCTTCGGTGGCTCCAGGTTTCTCAATGAAACACTGACAGTGACTGCTGTCAATCGAGATCACCGTTTTACAGTTCATCGCCTTCTCTCTGTCGTTCAACGGTCGACATCTGACGACCACCTTTACCGATTCTGATGCCATCTGAACGGATGGTGTGGTCACTGCTTTTCGGCTGAAGAGAAATGGAAATAACACTCAAAAGATCTGAATGCGTGTGTCATGGTCATCTTAGTAAGACGAGCAGCTCTTCTGTTATTAGAAACGACGTTTACGAACACTGTCATCCGGTCCGGGTTCCGTTAAAGCCGGTTTGAGGTCAGGCTGCAGTTCGCTACATTAAATAAAGCAGCGTGTTTCTCTTGCTGCGGCGTTCAGCGTTGCCTAGCAACCTCAAACTTCAAACGCGCCGGTTGTGTCAGCACAACTCGCCCCCGAAGAGACATGCGCACTGAATATTAAATATCATTTGCATAAAATACAATATATAATATTCTATATATAAAATATAATATTCTTTTTTGACAGAAGAGGAGAGACACTCATAAACGAGAATGAGCAGACAGCTGTAAAAGATCACATTCGTGAGTACTGGAACAAACAGACTACAGAACTGATTCTGAATAATCATTCTGAAATAAATCTTTTCAACACATTTGACCCGTTTTGTCTATATCTTCTTCTACCCTTTGCTCTTTTTAGATTGACTATCACTCAGTCTAATAATACTGAGAATCATTTGATTCAGATCGGAACTTTGGAATGGGTTCTGAACTTTTTGATTCAGGAACTTTGAAGCGCTTATTGTGAATCATTTGATATAGATCAGAATGAGGTTGTGAACTTTTTGTTTCAGATCAGAACTTGGAAGCGCTTATCGTGAATCATTTAAAATGGAACGAGCGGGTTCGTGAATCTTTCGATTCAGATCGGAATTCGGAGTGGGTTCGCGAATGATCGGAGCTTCAAAGCGCTTATCGCGAATCATTGATTTAGATCGGAACTTCAGAGCAGGTTCGAACATTTTTTGAGTCGGTTCGGAACCTTGACCAGAGCGCGTATCGCGAATCATTTGGTTCAGATTGGAACTTTAAGCACGTGTCCCGAATCATTTGATTTATTCTGGAACTTAGGAGCGGGTTCACGATATTGGTTCAGATCGGAGCTTCAAGGCACTTATTGTGAATTATTTGATTCAGATCAGGACTTTGGAGTGCATATCGCGAATCATTGGTTCAAATCGTAACTTCAAAGCACTTATCGTGAATCATTTAATTTAGGGCCTATTGCTAATTGATTCAGATCGGAACTTCGGAGCGGATTTACAAATCTTTTGATTCAGACCGAAGCGCATTTTGCGAATCATTCTCAGATCAGATCTTCAAAGCGCTTACTACGAATCGTTTGATTTAAATCAGAACGGGTTTGCGCATCTTTTGATTCAGATCAGAACTTCAAAGCGCATCTCACGAATAATTTGGTTCCAAACTGAACTTCAAAGTGCTTATTGTGAATCATTCGATTTAGATTGGGAATTCGGAGCGCCTTGTGAATCTTCACCCTGGTGTGTGTGTGTGCGTGTGTGTGTGTATATACATATATATTCACCCAATTATCAACTATATCTACATGTCTCTGATTAAATAGTTACTCCACTGGTTTCTTTGAAAGTAATGAACATTAAAATTGGACAAAAATAGGAAAAAGGAGACAAAATGACTGTATAATCTGTTTATGCAAAGTGGCAAGACACTTAGTTTACATTGGTGCTAAGATAATAACAGAAAATGTGCGCACTTATGAGGTGCAATGTGCAAGAGTTACAAAACATTAGGGCAGCAAAGCCAGCCAAAGAAAAAAAAAATCATTCAGTTGATGTGTTTAGGTTATCACTAAAAAGCTCTCGATAAAAGAGAGTAAAAAAGACCTAAGGCAATATAAACACATACAACACAGAATTTAAAAGACATAATACATGGTACATAAAACAAATATAGTCTGCACCTTTGCAAAAGTTATCAAGTTTACATTTAAATCTGACATTTACAGGAAAACCATAAGTGCTTTTGTTTCCCTAGAAAAGAAATTTAAAGCAAAAAAGTGAGTGCTTTAGGTGGGTTAGGGTTATTGCCAACAGGCAAAACAGGAGTGTCCATTCAAAATATCAAAAAAAGTGTGCCAGTGACTTAAGATCCTAGTTAGGATGGTTACCAATGTCAGCAGCTCTGTAAAGTTTAGGACCAAGTAAAATAAAATGTTTTAAAAAATATATATAAAAAAAAACAGGATTCAAACCCAACTTTGACTTTTGAATGTGCCTTTCTTGTTATCCTGCAGTGAACGTGAACTCTTATTCACAATCTCCTCCCAGTCATAGCAGTGGTTGACCCGGGCACAGCTCAAAGAACATTCCAGCTCCTCACTGAACTCTGTGTAGTGCTCGATCAATGCAGCAAGGCTTTCAAAGTCAATGTGGCATTTCTATAAAAGAAAAAACAAACACTCACTCCCTTTTACTTCTGACAAGTAGCTAAAGAGTGGAGCAAGGAAAACAAAATACTAACAAAAAAGCTTTCATCTTTGCTTACCTCAAGGCGGAATTTCCCCTTGGAATTCTTAATAGCATGAGTAACCAGTCCTGAGGGAAAGCGGACTATAAGAGACACACGGTTGGGCTTTTTAGGATGAGGACATAGCAAGAAGGCACCCAAAACATCATCTGCCAGTAGTGAGGAACTACAGTCGCTGTAATGGAAACCAGAGGATTAGCACTACACAATACATATACTGCATATACATAAAAACACAAATGATTTATACACCATCTGAAAGCTAAATAAGCTTTCCATTGATGTATGGTTTGTTAGTATAGGACAATATTTGGCTGAGATACAACTATTTGAAAATTTGGAACCTGAGAAAAAAAAAACATTGAGAAAAATCACCTATAAAGCTGTCCAAATGAAGTTCTTAGCAATGCATATTAATACAAAAATTAAGTTTTGATATATTTACAGTAGGAAATTTACAAAATATCTTCATGGAACATGATCTTTACTTATATCCTACCAATATCCTAATGATTTTATGGCGTAAAAGAAACATACAATGCATTTTTGGCTATTGCTACAAATATACCTGTGCTACTTAAGACTGGTTTTGTGGTCCAGGGTCACATTTCATTCTTTTGATGTACTACCTTGCTAATGAGAGAATAATTTATATATCAACTCAAAAAAAAAAAAAATGCAATTAAAGATTGCATTTGAGCAAATATTGAAAAATGTGTACAAATTAGTATTATGCAATCTAGAGAAACATGCAAAATCTACTATTAAAAAAAGATACTGCACTAAAAATTAATATAGCATTGAGGTTTCTGTGACTGTAAACATTAAAGGAATAGTTCACCCAAAAATTACAATTTGCATTAAATTTAATAACCCTCTGGCCATCAGAGATGTTAATAAGTTTTTTCTTCAACGATCAAATTTCGAGAAATGCAACATTACATCACTTGCTCACCAATCGATCCTCTGCCGTTAATGCTGTCAGAATGAGAGTCCAAACAGCAGATAAAAACATTACAATAATCAACACGACCCCAGTCCATCAATTAACATCTTGTGAAGAGAAAAGCTGGGGTTGTTTTCACAAAAACACATCAAGGCATTTTAGCTTTAAACTGTCACTTCAAAAATTTTAATTGTGGCCAAACCAGAGGTCAATAATAACACTTCCGTAACATTGACCTTTTGACTGTTTTTGCTTGTAAACAGTGCATATTTCTCTCCTGATTCAGACCAGACAGCTTTTCCACTGGATACAGAAATCATGAGTAGAGGACTCATACTTTAGACAGAATGAAAAGTTCAAAGTCAAAAACATCTTAATGATGGTTTTATTTCTTACAAACATGCAGCTTTTCATTTTATAAGACGTAAAATTATGGACTAGAGTCGTGTGGATTACTTGTGGATTATAGTGATTTTTTTTTAATCAGCTGTTGGGACTCTCACTCTGACGGCACCCATTCACTGCTGAGGATCCATTAATGAGCAAGTGATGTAATGCTACATTTCTCCAATTTTTCTCTGATTAAGAAACAAACTCTTCTACATCTTGAATGGCCTGAGCAAATTTTTTTTTAATTTTCAGCTAATTTTTATTTTGGGGTGAACTATTGCTTTAAATTTACTAGAACAAAAGACTTTGTCTTGGTGCATTAATATACTGACCTATACACGCCAGCCCAGCACCACACAGCTTGAGCCAGAGCTTCTTCGGTCTCTGCTAAACTGGGAGCTCGAGAGTTGCATGCTTTTGCACTGGCCCGTTCCTTTTCTGTTTCACAAAAAGAAAAGATCTTCATATTCCCACAGGAGTCAAGTTCACATTAGTCTGACAAACGATACATCCATGTTTGTTTTCTTTGGCGGAAGAAAACATTGCAGCAGTCTTAGTGTGGACTGACCGCAAGTTCACTCTCCGAAAAGAATTTAATGAAAATATTCTGAGTGGCACACATATTACTGTCTGAAAATATTATGGAAATCCCCACCACCACCACCTTTTTTGATTCACCAACCACCAAATCCAAAGATAAATGTTCAGTATAATAAATTAACCCACTGTGTCTTAAGACAGCCTCTATAACTAGATGTGTGCATTACCTAATGAACTCTCTCATTCTCGAAAGTGTTCTATGAACACTTATCCCACCTTGTCGTGCACTTAGTTTATCCTGCAGGTGGCGCTGTTTGAGGGGAGTAAATGTAAAAGAGCGATACGCTCCGGAGCGCAGCTCTTTTGTTCGAATCGCCTGTTTACGAACTAGCGTTGGAGAGGAAGTGGGGCCCTCTTCAGGACTGCTGACTTGCTCCGTGCTCGGCTGCGAGAACACCTGTTCAGGGAAATCAAAATGAACACAGCAGAACAGCACAACATTCAAACTGTTGGAAAAACTCTGGAGTTTAAGGAATGTTCCTCAGGCAGTTTCAAAAGAGTTCCATTATACAAAAATACAGAAAAAAGTAATATTATGAAATATTTTTCCAATTCAGAATAACATTTCAATTTTAAATGCATTTCTGTGATGCAAAGATACATTTTCATCACCCATTACTCCAGTCTTAAGTTTCACATGACCTTTCAGAAGTTGGTCTAATATTCTTATTTATAATCACTGTTGGAAACAACTGTGCCAACATAATAATAAATAAATTAGCATATTAGAATGATTAAAATATAAAAAAAAATAATAATAATCTTACGGATCCCAAACTTTAGAATGGCAGAGTATTTATATTACTTACTTATATAACTAATATTATGATAATAACTAAATCAAATGTATATTTAATTTATTAAATGATTTAGACTAGTTCTAAAAATTACTTGAGCTGTAAGTTTTTTTTCCATTACTTTATGCAAATTTATGCTTCAATTAAAAAAAATAAAATAATTGGTGACAAATTAAAATAGTCTCTGGTAAAATAAGCAAACCCAGAATATTACTTTCCAAAACCATAAACTGTGCTTCTACAAACTGCTATTATTGCTATTTATGCTATTTGCATCAATTTGGTTATGTTAATCATCATGAAGTAATATATGCTAGATACGGCGAGAACAAACCTTTGCCCCCGGTAGTAGACCTTGAGTTGGGGCCCTGCGAAAAGACACCAAGGCGCTAACACTGAGAGGGAATCCTTGATTAAGCAACGATGGCGTTCGAGTTGGTTTCTTTCCTGAACATTCATCCTGTGCTTCCTCCGGGTGCCTCTCCAGAAAATACAGTTGAAAACAGCGACAAAGCAGCAGGTTCAGGAACTGGGCCTTTATTTAAGAGAAATAAAAGACATTAAATTCTTACAGTGGTTGAGCGGTTACTATCATTTGTAACTCAATCCCGTCTAGTGGAGGTTATATCAAAGCAAGCAGATAATTAGTATTGGGACCTCTAAATATCACTACTGTGACTAAAAACTGAAAGCCACATCTTTGATTCTACAGCTGACGTGTGCAATATTAGAAACACAATATAACGCTTTATAAATGATGTGATTAATAGCATATCAACCACAAAACCTCTGCTAGGTTTCGTTATAATGCTTACAGCTCGGGCATGTCTGGCTCTGAAGAGGTGGCAATAGAGCTGGGCATCAGAATTTCCAGGATTATGGGAGACAAAGGCAAACTGGGCATCAGATGGACGGGCGGTGGACAGCGAGACCCGACACATGGCGTGAGCCATGAGGAGTGTCTGAAGAGATGCATAACGAAGAGTTAAACTATGTGGCATACACAAAAAGAAATAGCAGAAATCCTAAGACAATCCTACCATTTCATCTTCATCATAAACTTTGACTCCCTTGACAGAGAATCTCAATGAGACTGTTCGCCTGCTCTTGCAGTTCTGCAGACACAGATGTTCAGAAATCCATTACCAGTCAAAATATATTATGAATATTTTCCATATTTCAATTGCCATTGAACTTAACTGAAGAAACATTGTACTAATTTGAGCTTATTAGCTGATTAACAGTTGAAATTGTACTCATTTCATAACTGAAGAATTTCAGTAGTTAATTTCTTGTTTATTACTATGAAGCTGCTTTAAAACAACCTTTATTGCATAAATTGCTACATAAATTATTAGTTTGACTTCGCAGCTAGTCATTAAAATGATAAAATACTCAAACGCAAGTATGTGCACAATTTATATCAGTCTAAAAGTGTAACTGCAAGCACATGTATTTAGATCAAAAGGCTCTCCAGAGCATTAAAAACAAATTTAGTCAAGTGTCCATGCTAAACAAATATGAAAAACGCAAACATACTCTTGAGGTTCATTTAAGAGCACACCAATTACCTTGAAAGTCTTCAGCTGAGTGTGCAGCCGCTGAATCTGATCATCCAAACAACTGTCATCCACAGGAAATGAGCCAATGTACTAGAAAAATGGAGTTTTGACTCAGTTAAAACAACAAAAACTGAGTTCATAATGCCATCATCCCAATGTGTGGGATGAAACTAGACAATAAAACCACAGATGCAATTTCAAAACCCACTGAGTTTCAAAATCAGATGTACAGCGTTAAAACGTTTAAGACAATTTCACCTCAGCAGATCTTGTAACAATCCCATGTTCCCTGTCAGCTGTCTCGCCCATGTCTCAATCTGAGCCTGGTGTCCTTTGCCTTATCTACTGTTTAAAAAAAAAAGAAAAAAAGAGATAAGCATGTTTATCAAAATAAGATAGACCAAACTCCTCCAACTTAAGGAGGACCAGCACTGTACAACTAGTAAAAGTAAAGATAAGTTATTAAAGCAACTCTATCTTAAGTTTACAACGGGAATCGTACACATTCCTCAAATATACAGGCTGTGTTTCAAAACCTACCCTGCTGCCTACTGTCAACACGCGGTGCAGAGTTTAGATTCGAAACGCGCCCATAGTGTTCAAAATGAAAGTTTGTTCTGAGACACAGCCAACCCGTTTCCACAAAAAACGAAAGAAAGTGTGATTTCCACTTCAACTTTGATACTTAATTAACGTTTGAATAATACCGTGAGGATACAGAGAGTGTCTGAAATAACACTAAAACAGACATGAAACAAATACAGACTTACAAACATTTGTCCACACGTCTGAACCTGGCAGGGTGGGTCGATTATCCTCCGGGGTTTTGCAATCCTGACTCACCTTAATTCTCTAAATCCCGCCTATCCAGAGCCAGACTGAATTCGCAGGAAAAGATTTGACAAAACTCTCCACCTACACCACACATGGATGCACAGTTCATTCTTTTCGGGAACCGACTCTTTGAAGTGAATCAAACTGATTGACTTAAAGGAGTGTTGTTTCCTGAATCCCGACTCTTTGAAGTGCAAAGTAAATCAAAAAGGAATCGCTGAATCTTTTTTTAATGATTCATTAAACATTTTAAACTAATTTATTTAATATGAAATCCGGTTTCTGAATATTAAAGTTGAATAAAAAAATCAGCGTTATTGCTACTTTTTGTACAGAATTGCGTAGGTTAATACAAACTGGCAATAGTGAGTTAGTCAGAATTGCGAGATATGAAGTAACAGTTATATTTTTTTTCTCAGAATTGTGTGATATAAACGTACAGTTGCGATAAAGTCAGTATTGCGAGTTTGTATCTAGCAATTCTCACTTTTTTTCTCCCAAATGCGAGTTATCTCAATTCTGAATTTTTCTCACAATTCTGACTTTTTTCTCGCAAATGTGAGTTTGTATCTTGTAATTCTGATTTATTTCTCACAATTCTGACTTTTCTCACCAAAACGAGTTTGTGTCACATTTCTTCACAATTCTGACTGTTTTTCGTGCGATTCTGACTTTTTTTGTGAGTTTGAATAGCAATTCTTACTTTTTTTCTCGCAAATGCAAGCTTGTATCCCGTAATTCTGACTTTTTTTGCAGTTTTGACTTTTTTTCTCACACATGCGAATTTGTATCTCGTAATTCTCAGTCTTGTTTTTGCAATTCTGACTTTTTTTCTCTGAAATGCAAGTCTGTATCCCGTAATTCTGATTTTTTTTTTTTTTGCAATTTTGACTTTTTTTCTCACAAATGCGAATTTGTATCTCGTAATTCTGACTCTTTTTTGCAATTCTGATTTTTTTTCTCTGAAATGCAAGTTTGTATCTGGTAATACTGACTTTTTTTCTCGCAAATGCAAGTTTGTATTTTGCAATTCTGACTTTTGCTTGTAATTCTGACTTTTTTCTTATAAATGCGAGTTTGTATCTGGCAGTTCTGACTTTTTTCTCGTAAGTCTGACTGTTCTTCACAAATGCGCGTTTGTATCTCATAATTCTGACTCTTTTCTCACAATTCTGACTTTTTTCTCACAAATCTAAATTTGTATCTCGCAATTCTGACTTTTTTTCTCAGGATTGTGATATAAACTCACAATTGCAAGTACTAATTTTGAGGGGGAAAAGAGTGACATGTTCTTAAAATTGCAAGTTTATATCTCGCAATTCTGAGAAAAAAAGTCCATAGACCATAGATCAATCCGGGCGTTTGAAATATTCAAGAAAATAGTCTGCCATTAATTTTTTGGGGCATCACTCAAGTGTGTTACAGGTCAATAGCGATAAATACTGTAAAAAGTGTTGTGTAGTGCAAAATATGATTTGTTTGGGCGTCTTCCATGTTAGTGGACACAAACGCGTAAATATCTTGTTCACCCGATTCAGAAAAAAAATCTTTTGTGTTCGCAATATGTTCTTCTGTATTTGCAGATAGCTAGTTCAGTACATTACAAACGCACTACTATTTATACCACCAATTTCATTGTATTTTTCTGTCTTTTACATCTGTCTGTAGTACAAAAAATATTAAAAAATGATTGATACCACCAACGAAACCGCATAAATTTGCTTCGGACTGAAATTATTTCATTTTAAACAAATCATGTGATAAGGACTGTAGTTGCAATTGTTCTTAATACAAGTCATCATGATTAGTTCATAATAAAAAAAAAAAAAACTGGGGATCCCCGGGTCTGTAAAAACCTTTGATGTTTGTGATACTGTAAGCACCAAGACAAGTGAAAGCAAGTCACACGATAAGTTATTCTATGTAAACATTTCACTGCTTAGTATACTGAATTAAATCATGCTTTAAGTGCATGTTAGAACAAGAATAATAATTCACCACATGAGAATGTCACATTAGTAAAGACAGCTGTGATAATGACAGAAACCTTGAGTTTCAGAACTGAAATTATTCAGTGCTGGATTATCATTAACCTCAACTAAACAATCAAATAAAACAATGGCCAAATAATGAAGTACAAATATAGTCACTTTATTAAGGACTACAGAAAAGTATATCAGTTACATGCATGCAGGGTAAGGTGAGCAACGCTCATAAAATTACATCTAACCCCCCCTGATAAACTAACACGCAATGACCGGGTTAATAGTGTCAAACGTTTTAAACATCTGCTCGGAAAATCATCTCAACTTATATTCTTCTTCATAGACTATACAGAACAAAAAGACAGTTGTGGATATGGATGCCAACGTTTCTTTAATGCATCGTAATAAATCCAATTTTGCATTCAGGTAGGCTGTTCAACAGAAAGTTAGGCATCAATAATTGTTCTTTACTTTGACTTACACGAAAGAACCAACATCAACAAAATGCTTTTTCGATTACAATAGTAGCTAAAGTCCTAACTTCACAAAACATGACCGAAATAAAACTTACAAAAGGAGGTTTCTTGAACACTGATGAGAAAGGGGCGACTGAATAACCGAAACGCTTGCCTCTACAGAAGGACTGACTACAAGAACTTTAAATAATTGATTTTGTCAATACACAACTGAGAACGGCTCCTTCTTAACATTCTCATAACGGTTTCCTGAATGAGCATCTTAACACAAACAGTAGCATTTCTACTCTATATCTTTATCTGTAGTTTAAGAATATTGAACATAAAATGCCTGTATTTGAAGAGGTCCTATTTTCATCAGAGGCCCCAAGATGAGGAGAACATGGAAGTTTCTACAAAAATAAGAGGAGAAAATAGCCAGTACTGCAGTCTACGGAGCTACAGTTGATCTTTTCAGCCGTCGGGATTCATTTCCGGGCTCGGAGTGACTTGCGGGCGGCCGGTTTAGCCTTCACAGAAGATTCAGCTGCCTCCTTCTTAGCTGCCTTGGGCGACGGCCGTTTGGACCCCCTGCTTGTCATCTTTTTGGCTACTGGTGTTTTCGGTTTACTGGTCGGGGCGGCTTTCTTGACTGGTGTGGCTTTAACAGGCTCTGGTGCCTTTCTAGACGCTGCTTTGCTGGCAGCAGCTGGTTTCTTGGCTGGTGGAGGCGCTTTCTTGGGCGATGGAACGGATCTCTTTGAAGCAGGAGGTTTTCTGCTGACCGTTTTGACCGTTTTAGCCCTTTTATTTTGACGAGCTTTAGACGCAGGCGTCCGGTTTGAACGCTGGGTCCTGCGGACAAACAACAAGCATGTTTAGCCTTCCAAAGTCATTGGATAATGTCACACTGATACTGTTACGGGATGTACTTCACCTCTTTCTTTGAGGAGGCTCATCCTCTTCTGATTCTTCCTCTTCGGATTCTTCAGAAGAATCATCATCTCTCTTGCGTTTGAGTTTCTGTTCTTCCTTCTGTTTAAGTTTTGCCATCATTTCGGGAAACAGAACCGCCGGGCTGTAGAGCAGAGACAGAAAATTTGGTCATTCAAGCTTTTATTGCACTTTTATGACAAAATCGAACCTCAAACCTCAAAAATGACCTTAAAACAATTAAGTGCAACTATTTAACTCTTCGATTTCCCTCTAAAACAATGTTCACCCCAAAACCCTAAACCTGTATGACTTTCTTTTGTGAAACACAAAACAAGATTGTCTCAAAATGGTTTTGGACCCCATTGACATTCACTGTATGGACCAAAAAAGCAGAAACATTCTTTCAAATATATTTGGTGAAATATAGAAGAGGAAATAAAGCCATTGAGCTTTGAGATGACATGAGGATTTTCATTTTTAGGTGAACTATCCCTTTAAGAAGTCGTGGAGTTAAAAATTAAGCTGCATTAAAGATGTATTTTCACAAATGTGAAATGCCCAAAAAGAAATTTTAGGATATTTTTCACTGCACCATGCTTAGGGCAGTGCTATTTTAATATTATTTATTCTATTATTTATTTTAGCATTTATTAATAATTCGAATAAACTTTTATTTCTATTTTCCTCATTAGTTTTAGCCATTTTATTTATTTTTTCTATTTAAAAAATGTATATTTCTTTAATTTTATTTTTTTAATTTTAATTAAGTTTTGGTACTTAAAACTTTTTTTAAAAATTTAAAACAACTTAAAACATTTTTTATTTCAGTTATAATGTTCATTTTAATTTTTCAACTACTATTTTTATTTAATTATTTTATTTTATTTATTTTAAAATTAAATTATAGAAAAATAAATTAAATTAAATTACATTTTCAAATACCAAAAACAATTTTTGAACTATTTTTGTTTCCGTTAACAATAATATGCTGGATTGCAGTGAGCTGAATTTACCTTGGATAATACGGATAGCTTAGCTGGTATGACCCACTAAGTCCATGACCAGAAATCTGCTCCATCCATCCCATCATTTTACACTTCTGCAAGGTTCTCTTCAGGTTTGACACTGGCAATAAGTTGGAAAACATTCATAAAAATTCTGCATGACACATCAAAACACAGCAAACACAGAGAGATATGAATGCTGGTTATAATATAAACAAGGAAAGATCAAGAAAACTATTTATGTACTAATGCTCTCATTTGAGAATAACAATTAGAAGCAAGCTCAAAACAAAATCTTAACTTAATTCAGTCCTCAGAGACTGAAAACGCTCCCTAGGCTGTGATAAGTGAGAAGTTAGTGTACCGTACCGATGAAATAGTTGTTTTGCTCCTTCTGTTTCTCCATTAGGAATTTGCGCAGTATGGTGATGCTGCAGGTCTTGGGCTCATTCATGGCTGTGATGGCAGCCACTATGGCATCTTCCAGGAGTCCGCCACCCATGAGAACTTTATTACCAGCTTTCTTCAGCTGTCAAAAGCAAATGCAGATTCTAATCAAACATGCTTTTATGTGCGGAGCAATTCAGAAGGGTAACTAACCTGGAATGTTCCAGAGGCTCCCTTGCCAGTGATCTGCTCCAAGAAGCCATTTTCCACAGATTTCTGCAGGCAGTTCTTCAACACCTCAGGCCTTAGAGAGATTTACAGAACAACCCAATCCTTTACATTAACAATCTGCCTTCAGGCCAAATGCACATACAAAATGTCAACTTGTTATTAACTAATCTGGTACACACGGTATGCAAATTCAGCAAAGACACATTAATCAAAAGTGACAGGAAAGACCTTTATAATGTTACAAAAGATCTCTATTTCCAACTGAACTTTTGAACTTTCTATTCATCAAAGAATTCTGAAAGCAATCATGAAAATATTACAGGAGAAGTTCATTATAGAAAAAAAATGTACAGATAATGAACTCACCCCCTTGTCATCCAAGATGTTCATGTCGTTTCTTTCTTCAGTCGTAAAGAAATTATGTTTTTTGAGGAAAACATTTCAAGATTTCTCTCCATGTAATGGACTTCTATGGTGCCATCAAATCTGAACTTCCAAAATGCAGTTTAAATGCAGCTTCAAAAAGCTCTAAACGATCTCAACTGAGGAATAAGGGTCTTATCTAGCGAAACGATTAGTTATTTTCTAAAAATTAAAAAGAAAATTACAATTTACATACTTTTTAACCTCAAACACTCGTCTTGTCTAGCTCTGTGTGAACTTTTTTCTGGTCATGGCAGTTAGGGTACGTCTAAAAACTCCCGTCTCATTTACTCCTCCAACTTCAAAATCGTCCTACATCGCTGTTTTAACTTTTTTTGTGAAGGGTGTTTGCATATTCACTTTGTAAACTCTGGGTTGGTACTTCTGTAGCGATGTAGGATGATTTCTAAGTTGGAGGAGAAAATGAGATGGGAGTTTTTAGACGTACCCTGTCATGACCGGAAAAAAACAGAGTTCACACAAAGCTAGACAAAACAAGTGTTTGAGGTTAAAAAGTATATAAATTGTAATAAAAAAAAAAAGATTGTTTTGCTAGATAAGACCCTTTTTCCTCGTCTGGGATCGTTTAGAGACCTTTGAAGCTGGATTTAAACTGCATTTTGGAAGTTCAACTTTGGGGGCACCATAACAATCCATTATATGGAGAGAAATCCTGAAATGTTTTCCTTAAAAAAAAAACAAAAAAAACCATAATTTCTTTACGACTGAAGAATGACATCTTGGATGACAAGGGAATGAGTACATTATCTGTAAATTTTTGTTCTGGAAGTGAACTAATCCTTTAAAAATACCCCAGACTTCTATATTCTAGTATTTAATTCCCAGTCCTCCCAATGTTAAATAAATTCTTTCAGGTTCAAACTGTAGTCTAGATACAGGATGTTGCCCTAAAGTCAATAGTGACCTGCTATCCACATTGAGTTGTGGAAAGTGTTGCTCCAGGTACTTCTTGATTAGGATGTAGGAAGCCTCCTTGGGTTCACACAGGCGGGTGATGATCAGAGGCAGAGATTCTCCCAACGTCTCTTTCGACCCTCCAGACGCAGCTGGCTTCTGCACAACATGACATCGAAAAAATGAAAGATTAAAAAATCATAATGACAAACCATCAAATAAGTACTCAACCTCATATATCTCAGCAATGTTCAACAACTTAAATCAAATGACATTTGGATACCTTCCCAATGGCGAAACTTCCAGAGAAGCCTTTGCCCTTCAGCTGTGGATAAAGAAGACAAGACAAAGTTTGCTTTAGACTTACTCTACATATAAAACATAAAACACTCATGTATTAAGGTGAAAAATACCTGTTTGACAGTGCCCCTCTCAACCATTCGCTTCAAAGCCCTCTTGTAGAGGTTTTTGGTCTTTTTGTCCATTTCCACAGATGGATATTTCTTCATGACATATTTCATAATGGTGATCGCAGAGATGCCACGCCGCTCTTTGCAACTCTGTAAGTAGATTTTTAGATTCTTAGATTTCCAAAGAATGGACAAAACCTAAATCCTAAAACAGAGCATTCTTGCAATTTTGTTTTCATCACTGGGGTTTTAAAAGCTAAGACATTTTCATGTTTTATTATTCTACAACATAAAATACTACAGTAATACCCCATTCACAAATTTTTTTTTTTTAAGTAGTTTTTTTTAAGTAGTTTACTTCCAGAACAAAAATGTAAAGATCACTTACTTACCCCTTTTTTTTTTTTTTTTTCATCAGTCGCAAAAAAAATTACGTTTCTTGAGGAAAACATTTCAGGAATTGTCTCCATATAGTGGACTTCAATGGTGCCCCAAGTTTGAACTTCCAAAATGCAGTTTAAATGCAGCTTCAAATGGCTCTAAACAATTCCAGCCAAAGAAGAAGGGTCTTATCTAGCGAAACTAGATCTGTCATTTTGGAAACAAATTGACAATTTGTATACTTTCTCACCTCAAATGCTCGTCTTGTCTCATCTCAGCGATGCGTAGTGTGTGTAACCTGGGTCAGTACAGTTAGGGTATGTTGAAAAACTCCTGTATAGTTTTTTGCTTCACCTTCAAGGTCGTCCTACTTCAGTGTTTTACCTTTTTTTGTAAAGGGTGTTTGATCTTCTTTGCATTTTCACTTTGTGAACACTGGGTCGGTACTTCTGCAGTGATCCAGGACGATTTTGAAGTTGGGAAAGAAACGGGATAGGAGTTTTTCGACCTACCCTAACTGTATTGACCCAGATTACGCAGACATAGACAAGACGAGCGTTTGAGGTTAGAAAGTATATAAATTGTCAATCTGTTTCGAAAATGACCAATCGTTTTGCTAGATAAAACCCTTCTTCTTTGGCTGTGGTTGTTTAGAGCCATTTGAAGCTTCATTTAAACTGCATTTTGGAAGTTTAAACTCGTGGGCACCACTGAAGTCCACTATATGGAGATGATTCCTGAAATGTTTTCCTCAAAAAAACATAATTTCTTATCGACTGAGGAAAGAAAGACATGAACATCTCGGATGACAAGGGGGTGAGGAACTTATCTGTAAATTTTTGTTCTGGAAGTGAACTTCTAATATATGTTAATAATGGTGATGTTGAAGTCATGTGACTCTGATGTTTGTTTAGAGCCTACGTTTAACTTTCTACTTCTGGCGACTGTACTTAGGCTTCAAACTTCATAGAAGTTTGTTGGTCACAGAGCTTATGTTCTTCAATAATCCCAAAGCCAATGGAATCATCCTATAGTGTTTTTCTCAAGGGAACCAGTTAAACATTGGCCAAACAACATCATCACTGTAGCACTCTATAAAGTGTTTTCACGACGCATCATGAATTGGCCATATTGGCGACACTGAACGTAAACAATGCCACTGAATCTAACAAAACTCACATATTTTGCTGATTATTGCTGCTGAAAATGATCAACTATTATCATGTTTTCAGTTGTAGCAATCGGTCAAACTGGGAAAAACATTTGGAATACTATAGACTGCCAAAAGGTATAATAAATCAAGGAGAAGAGTGTAAAAAACTGTCTGAGGAACATTTGTGGTTGGCCAAACTGAGGCAGGATTTCCATCTGTGTTTGTTCTTAACATTTCCGGTCAGGCAGGTGCATTATTAGGCTGACATCTTAATTAACACTGCTTGTACATATCTTTACCACCTATTAACTTTTTGTTTATCAAAATATTGGTCCCTTTCCTGCTTACTAAGTTCTTCTCTATATGATTTAGCAGCTTCCACACATTTTTCCGTGGTTTAGACAGCATAAATTAGCAGAACAACGTATTCAGTAGTACATTAACCGTGCAATCCATGCTGTTGTTTACATCCGAGTATGCCGTGCATCTGGGTAACTGACTGAACTGTGATGTAAGTGCAAACTCTCTATACTGGTATAGAGAGTTAGTGGGTAAAAACATACTTCAAAGTATCTCATGACAATCAAATTATCTAGGGATGCACCGAAACGTATCGGCCGAAATGCTTGCGCGTTTTGTCAGTAAAGCCGGTTCTGTAATCAGCGGTAAATGCCATCAGGTGCGTGA
>JAHKKF010398857.1:0-18667 GCA_019740295.1 Labeo calbasu | reverse complement strand
CATATAAAAGTAAACAAAAATGCTTGTGCATTTAACCACAGCTGCAGTCGATCTTCAGGACAACAAACACAGAGCGCACGTGAAAGTCTGTCACTGCGCAAGTTTTGTGTGTCTAATGATACTGCATTCTACACGGCATTAATGAAAGCATATCTAAAATAAAGCACGATGGGTGGAAGCACGCACTGTCAAGCAATGTGCACGTGTCTCACAGTGCAAATTCTGTGCAATGAAGCCCGCCACGTATCTAGCGCGCACACATGCCATATGCGGGAAAAAAACAAATATGAAATATTCAGAATCGATTCAGAATCGTTGAAGAGGGAATCGCAAATTAATGACAGAATTTTTCATTTTTGGGTGAACCATCCTTTTAATGTAAATTTATCGTGTTATTGTAGTAGAAAATCAGGCCACCTGGTCTGTATATAAAAACTATAAATAAGAGATTTTTTTTATTAGTGGAACAGTATTATAGTTAAAGGTGTACTTGTATGTGCTTGTATGCCACAGTAATGTAATGCCTTTGAAATATCTTCACTTGGGGTAGTTATTAATATCATAAACTAAAACTGTTTTGGCAATTAACTGAAATAAGATTAAATACTAAAATAGTTTAAAACTGAAATAAAAATTAAAAACTAAAAAAATATTAATTAGAATGTTAAAAGCACTAAAAAAATGACAAAAATTAAAATTGAACATGATTTACTAAAGTGAAAATTAAAGTTAATCAAGTAAAATGTTAGTAAATATTGCAATAGTGTATTAAACATACTAAAATAACACTGATTTGGGGGTGTTTGTCGTGTGTTTAACTAACTTGATTAATTTATTGGCATCAAAATTTTAACGGGTGAACAACCATAATCTTAATATTTCTAATTTGTCTGTCAGATCCAGCATGAGGCATCACTCTCTCTGAAGTTCTGGGATGATCCAACAGTAGATGGCTTCCAGGCTCTGCTCATGACGCCCAAATCCATTCTCCGAACATATGATCATGTCTTTAAGTAAGTGTCCGTCAACACAAACCTGCTGTTCTTGTCTTTTTGTATTTATGTATTCACAAACTCTTTCTCACTCGTTTTCTCAGACTGGTTGACATGGTGAAATTGCAGAGCTCCTGTAAGAAGCTTTTACTCCTCAATGAGCTCATGGACCACAGCGGGAACTATGTGCTCACTGCACTTCCCTTCATTTTGTCCCTCTTGCAGCGAGGGCTTGGAGAAAGGATCCACCTTTTGGTACACTCACTCCCTCAAGACACAGAGGTACAGTTTCCATTTCCTTTTTTTAGTCAAAATGTACTGCGTAAGAGTGGTTGTTTCACCTATGAAAGCATTCCTAAACAGTCTGTATATGTTGCCATAATCTGTGTAAATGATTTTGGCAGTGGCTGGTGGGCAGTGCACCTCCTAAGCACAAGGACCAGCCGCCTCTAACCATTGGTTTGCTGCTGAACCTTGAACATGCTTTCTCTGTTCTCGAGAGAGGACCACCAGCAGATAACCCTAAGGTAAACTGCACATGCATACGTGTCTGTGTATGTTTCTTAGATTTCTGTAGCAGTGTCCAAAACCCTCTCTGTGGTTTGTGTTTGAAGGCAGCTGAGTTCCGGCAGCTGTGGGGCTTTCGGTCAGAGTTGCGGCGCTTCCAGGATGGCGGCATCACTGAGGCAGTGCTGTGGTCAGGCAACTCCAACTGTCAAAGGAGATTCATTCCAATGATGATCATTACTCACCTACTAAAACTGTACGTGCCTATTCTGGCCATTTCTCAATTTGAATACACCCTCTAAAGGTGTATTAAAAGTGTTAGTCAATTTACAAGTTTAATTCAAAGTTTTTTAGTTAATGTCCACAGAACAGTTTTTTGGGTTGTTTTGAGTGATTTATTAAATAGCAATTAAAGTTCGTACCTTGGGCCTTATTGTTAATGTTTAGTAAGGCTGTCCTCGACTAAAGATTTTTCTGGTCAACTAATAGTCGTCGCATGTTTATTAATAAAACATGATAATAATGAGCCTTCAGTTGCCAGCATAGCACTCTAGCACACACAAAAAAGCTTGCCACAGCATACTAGCAAATGTAATAATTATGAATGTGTCAGGGAAAAACTTTTAATAATATATTGATAAATTAGTGCTTTCTTTGTTTTCGGCTTAAGATATGAAGTCGGCAACACTGACTTGTCGTCTCCGCAGTAGTGGATGCACCTGTATGCATTTTTCATACGGATTACATAATCTGAGAATGTTTTTCGATATGTTCTATAGACAAGTATACATGGAATTTCAAAGTTTCGTGCTCAGGTTCACAGAGAACAAGACGGAAGAAAATGCATCCTGTTGGCTTTCATTATTTTAAAAAAGCACAACATTTTGTTGTTATTGTGAATGCACACAAATGAATAGTCTTTACAGATTCAAAAAGTGTATTACTTTTATCTGTATGACCAAAAATGACGGAGTATTTTAAGAGCAAGTGATCACACCGGCACCTCCATCCAATTCTTCCATCCAATTCTTCCATCCAATTTTTTTTCTGCGAGTAATAAAATTTTGGCTGACTAAGCCTCTTCTCGTCGGTTAGTCAACTTTTAGAGGGTAACCCCAATGTTTAGAATAAAAATTTTCAGAAATTAAAATAATATCTAAATTTGATGAAAATTAATGAAAATAGAAGTGTTGCTTTAGTATTAAAATTACTAAAGCAGAAAAAAGACCCTAATAAAAATGACAAAAGCACATAACAATTGCTAAAACAAAAATTACTAAAAATTAAAACGGAAACAGACAAATAAATAAAAAATAATAATAATAATAATAATTAAAAAAGGTATTAAAAAGGTCTTCATAATTTAAAGCATTAAAAAGGTATTCAGTCAGAGCAGAAAGTATTAAATTCAAGTCATGGCATTAAATGTTACATGCATTGTCAAAAATGAATTTTCCCAAGTATTTTTGTTTTCCAATACAAATATCTAAACATCCTTAAATTAAGAAACATTTACTCAAGCTGTGAAAAGAAAGCTAAATTATGTGTATGACTTTATGCTCAAAACAAGAAGAAATATCTGTAAATTGGGTATATGAAATCATTCATATGAAATTGTTCTCCCCTTTGAAATAAGATGATTTTTCTGAGCCTTGTTTTATTCGTAAACTAAATTTTAATCTATTTCCTAATAAGCAAGACTTCTTATCTAATGTCATTTTGCTTCTCAAGTAAATGAATCTTGATTTATGAATCTTTAGATATTTGTACTGGAAAATAAGACAATAAGACACTGTGGAATAGCACATGTCAGCATGATCAGAAGGTACAATAAAAGCTATTAATATATTCTAGTAGTTGGGAGCATCTTCCTAATACATCTTCCCCCAGTTTCACAAACAAGGCTTAAGCCTAGACCTAGACTAAAATGTAAGTCTGAGCTGTTTCAACTGAAAGAAACTTGCACTGATTGATCTTAAAATATATCAGTGCCTTAGTTTTGTCTCAAGATGCACACCAGTAATGTTTTTGGAGCACATTTATAAAAATGACTTAAATAAAGAATAGTACCTAATTGAACTATTGTTTAATCCTGGCTTATTTAAAGACCTGTCAGTGAAACCGGTTTTTGTATTCTTTCTAGATAAATAGAAATTATTACTGAAAGATACCCAAATAAGTCAGAATCGAATTAAATTTAAGTCAACTCGATTTGAAAGCTTTTAAATCCAAATCGAACTGAATATTCATTTTAAGGTGGTACTGTGGAACATTTTAGCTACTTTTAGTGTTACCGCTTTTTTTTGTTTTCTAAGCTTTCCCTTGATGCATTTTTCCATTAACTACATTTTCACAGAAATAAAAAAAGTGTTATGTTGTTTTCTTTCAGTCATGCAGATGTCCCTGAATCATGCATCACATTTGTTGGTGGACAGCTGGATATGGTCATCAGAGTTAGTGAAAAGGTACTTAATAGAAGTGAATGTCTTGCTCATTAAATGGTAAAGGTTTTGATTCCTCTGCATAAGTTCATGCTGTGTTTTTGTCCCCCAGGACCACACCACAGGAGAGGAGGAGAGTCTAGAGGTGGTACAGTCTTATGATGATCTAAGCAAGAAGCTCTGGCAGTTGGAGGGTCTGCCGCTGTCTATCACTGCAGTGCAGGGTGCCCACCAGGCCTTAAGATACACACAGGTCAGCCACCTCCTCCTATATTCAGTTGTATGATAATTCATGTATATCTCTTAATTTTCCTTATTTGTCCTCTGCAGGTTTTCCCACCAGTTCCTGTGAAGCTGGACTATTGGTTTTTTGACAAAAAGAAAGGTGGTCTTGGAGTAGTACCAAAGGAGAGCAAACCTTGCCCTTATTACATCACGCCCATAAAAGGTAATGTATTTAAGACTTTTTTTTTTTAATGTATCAACAAAATGATAGTTTCTCATAATTCTGTGAGCATAGATAGATATACTTTAAAACAGGGCTATTCAATTGGCGGCCCGCCAGTCATCTTCATCCAGCTCAAGGGAAAAGTATGCACAGGTCGTACATGAGCCTTGAATTTGCACTAATTAGTTTGTCCACAAGGTTATCAAATGAAGTAGTAATGAATAGTTTGAAAGTCTGTGCATTCGGCTGTATGCATATGCTGAGCCACTTCAGACAGCGCGCCTATAATGCTTCAAAGAACAAAAAAACCATGCAAGTATATCAAAATGCGCTGTTTTAGAGAGTTATCTCGTAAACATATTCTTAAATGAGTAATAAAGTCCTAAATGACCGTAAAGAGCTGGGAGAAAATCAGATATGTGTCAGATCCAGGTCATGCATCAGGTTTTAAAGAGACAATGCTGCTTTACAGTGGAACCTGTAGTCTATCATTGATGGAAATCAAATAACAGAAGAAAAAGAAGTCATTCAACTGCTCTAAGACGCTGATTAACTTTTGTATCTTATCTTTTGTTATCTTGATTAATCTGTATAGTTTATGCATACATATTTTATAGTTCATTTGAAGACTGTTTTCAATTCACTTACATTGATATGTTACTCAAAGCCTATTAAATCTTACAAAATAATGTCTTTCAGTTATACTGTAATGTTGAATGGATATAATCGCTAAAATTAAGGGGAAAATGCATTTCATGGAAACACCAGTAGCAGTATTGGTATCAGTGATTCTGGTCTTCGTTAATAATAGGCTACTTAGTAAAAAAAAAAAAGATGCCATTGAATTCATATTTCAAATATACAAGCTTTATATTGTTTTTTACATTCATTTGGAGATTCAGTATGAAATTCTGACAATATAAATATATAAATATGTGATTATTCACAATTAATTACAGAAAACTTGGCAATTTTTTTCTGCTTCTAAAGCACTATTTGGACGGCAATTGTTTCTCATGGGGACGTAAGTGATTTTTACTATTTACAGGGGGTAGTCTGGGATTTAATTGCCCAGGATGTTTGTGTTTGTCTCCCACAACCCTCATAAAAATCCCCGGCCTACTGTTTTTTCATGAACACCAAGGTCGTGTGGTATTTTAATTGCCGTCCGAATCCACATCTCTGAGTTTACAAGAAGAAATCAATTCAAAATTCAATGTTTATTACCTTTTTGACTGCTGCCGAACACCGTACGGTAGCCTAACTGTTGTACTTCGCTGTAATTTGCATGTATTTTATTTCTGAAATGCTGGAAAGTATTTAAAAGAACAATACTTCATAACTGCTTCATCACAGCGAGTGGAAACAGAAAGAGAAGAAAAGCACGTAAACATTCAAGATGGGTCTTTATTATGGCAGCAGCAGTAGGGGTGTGACGGTGAGGACATTTTCTTGGGGGTATTTGGAGGGGGGTTCATGAGAGTTTTCCCTATTTTCCACGCTTTCTTAGTTTTTTTTTTTTTTTTAATAGCTTGTAAATGCCCCGTGCGATTTTACTTTCACTTTCAAATTAGCGTCAATTTAGTGTCAACTGATTGAATGGACAACAAAAAAACAGTATGACAAACTCACTGATATTAAACATAGAATAATTAATTTATTAACAAAATGAATAAAAATGTAGGCTTATATGTAGGCGTATAAGCTTAATGTAAAATAACAAATAACTTCTGGATCTGTGATACGACTGTTGTTTTTCACACTGCATTGAGCAGCCATGTTCAGTTGTTAATTGTACTGTCTGTTCTCTAACTAAACTAAATGATTTTATTACTATAAAAAAAAAAAAAAACGAGGGTGGGGGCGATGGCGTGGTTGCCAAGTGACGAAGCCGGTGTTGCAGCTTAACACCGGGTAAGACCGACTATCGCAACAAGCCAATGCAATAAAATTTGAATATACAGATATATACATAACTATATTGCATATAAATATATACAACTATAGCGTGTCTATTTTCCTATATTTAAACAATATATATTTTGATTTAAATAATCCAAAAATTAAATAGGATTGTATATTGTAAAATATGCTTGGAATAATAATACATTTTACATAAGTATTTTTTAATAAATTTTACACAATAATAAGATTAAATAAAATTAATTTATGGATGTCTGTAAAAATAAATGTACATATTCAGTATTAAAACTCATGGATTTGGATGTTGATTAATTTACAGTGGAGAACGCTTTGCTCATGTGGCCATATCTGCTATAAATAAAATAAATTTTTCTTTACAGATTTGTTCTTATTATAATGTAAAATGTATTCTTATTATTCCAAGCATTTTTAAATAATATATAATCCTATTTATTATTTGATTTAAATCTCCTGCTTAAAAATAGGAAAGTAAATGTGCTATAGTTGTATATATTTATATGCAATATACTTATGTATATATCTGTATATAATACACATTTTAAAATTGTATTGCATACCTGCTGCTGCCATAATAAAGACCAATTTCAAATATTTACGTGCTTTTCTTTGCTTTCTGCTCCCACTTGCTGTGGTAAAGCAGTTATGAAGTATTGTTCTTTTAAATATTTTCCAGCATTTCAGTGATTAATGAGCATACAAATTACAGTTACCGTACGGTGTTCGGCAGTGGTCAAAAAGGTATTAAGCACTGAATTTTGAATCGATTTCTACTCATAAACTCAGATGTGGATTCGGACGGTAATTAAATTACCACACAATCTTGGTGTTGGTCAAAAATCAGTAGGTAATTCGGCTAGGGATTTTATTTTATTATTTTTTTTCGGGTGGTGACAGATAAACACCTACGTCATCCCCATGAGAAACAATTACAGTCCGAACAGGGCTTTAGAATAAAATGTGAATATATCTTGAGCTTATGTTTAACCATAGACTTTATTTCAAGCATTTTACTAAAAAAAAACAATCTATAGACTTTGGGCCAAATCCAACAGCACTCTATTTTGGTGGATGTTTATTATGTTTTGAGCTCATCTCCAGAGGCATGACTTATTTGAATATGCTGTTATCTTTCATCCCTATTTGCCTTTTGTTTCTCTAGTCATTGTTCATATGGAGGGAAGTGGAAAATGGCCCAGTGAGCCCACGGCAATACGCCGTGTTAAAGCGGCCTTTCACATCTGCTTGAAAGAACTGCTGGGCAAACAACACAATTTCAAATGTCATGCCACACCCACCTATCTGGATGTGTGGAAGGTAATGTGCATTTATTCATGTTTCTGTTGTTTTTCACATTTATGATACTAGTAATATGCTGTCCAAATTTAGTTACAAGCACAATCAACATAATTTCGCCTTCGTCCCTTCAGGATGGGCTAGTCTTCCGAATCCAGGTGGCGTATCACAGGGAACCGCTACTCCTGAGGGAAAGGCTGACACCTGAGGGAATGCTGATCTACAGGGACAATGCCGAGGCCCAGGCGCTTGAGCTGGAGACCCTGCACAAACCTTTCCTAACCAGCACCTTGCATGGGTACAACACATACATAAACATGCACACACTCCTTGTCTTGACAAGTGGCTTGTTTAGATAAATGTATGATGTGTTACATGTTAGGCTCCAGCAGCAGAATGGGTCTTTTGGTGTCGTGTGCCGCCTGGCTAAACGCTGGTTGGCATCTCAGTTCCTGTTGGAGGATATCCGAGAGGAAGCAGCTGATCTGCTGGTGGCTTCACTCTTCCTACATCCTGCTCCCTTCACTCCACCAAGGTAATTTTGGCCATCTGACTCATTTATTCTTTATTGTATGGTGTACATATACACTGACACCACATCTCTTCACAGCTCTCCTCAGGTGGGGTTCCTCCGCTTCCTTCATTTGCTTTCCACGTTTGACTGGAAAAACAATCCCCTGATAGTCAACCTCAATGGGAAACTCACAGGTACGCATCATCTTGGGTATTTCACTGGTGCTTTTTTGGGCTTGCATGACTAACCATTTTTGCTATTTTCAGAAAAGTTGTCGACTAGTCAGCGGGACAGTGTTTACCTTATATAAATGCAGTTTCTGCTGTATTTACAGTTTCCACTGACAGATTCATGTGAAGAATGGCACAAAAAACAGTGATGTCCCTGTCACTTACAGTGGTGGCCAAAATTATTAGAACGCTAGTATTTTCACCAGCAAAAAAATTGTTTTAGGTCAAATATTTCTGTCTTCTGCTGTAGTGTGTCAGTAGAAAATATCGGTTTATATTTGTAAACATTTGTTTTGCTATTAATTGTAATAATCTAGTAAGATTTTTGTTTGCACAAGGAATGTGACAACAGCCAGTGAAACAATTGACAAACTGAGACGCACTAAATCCAGAAGAACTGTGGCTTTATTTATGTCTCCAAGATGCTTCAAGAATCTGCAAAGCTACCTGAAAAACTATGTGCAAGTGCACCTAGGGCAAAAGCTGCTTTAAACACAAAGGATGGTCAACCAAATGTTGATTTAGTTTAGTTAATAGAAGTTAATTGATAAAGTTAGTCTGTATATGATGTTTTTTTGACAGCATCCTCATTTTACAGCATTTTTACACAGGTGCCTAAAATGTTTAATAGTACTGTAGCTTTGCAGGTAGATTTCTTGAAGCATCTTTTAGATGTTGCCATAGTTTTTCTGGATTTAGTCTGTCTTGGTTTGTTCTGTTTCTTCATGTCACTCCAGACAGACTGGATGATGATGATGAGGTCGGATCTCTGTGTGGAGCACTGGCTGTTGTCAGACTCCTTGTGAGGAAAAAACAAAAATCTTACTGGATTATTGCAATTAATGGTAAAATGAATGTTTGGAAATGTAACGTGGAAATGTTTCCTACTGACACACTACAGTAAAAAATACAAAAAACTGGCTTAAAACCATTTTTTGCTGGTGAAATTACTAGTGTTCTAATAATTTTGGCCACCACTGTACAGTTTTGGTGTGCCTGATTAAAACATGTTTTTGTTATATACGCTACCGTGCAAAGAAAAGAAGTATCTTCCAAGGCTATATTTGTTTTATTTAAAAAAATCAGTAAAAATTACTTTTAGTAATTCAGTAAATTATTTTTGTGAAATCTTGTTACAAATTAAAATAACTGTTGTATGTTTTAATTTATATTCAAATGCTGTTTATTTCTGTAATGGCAAAGCTGAATTTACAGCAGTCCTTACTACAGTCTTCAGTGTCACGTGATTCTTCAGAAGTCATTCTAATGTGCTTGTTTGGTGTTAAAGAAACATTTCTTCTTATTATCAATATTGAAAACAGTTGTGCTGTTTAATACATTTGTAGAAACCACAATACATTTTCTAGGGCCCTATAAAATCTGTTTTATTATTTCCTAAATTCAATTTTTCTAGATTCTGTTTTAATGATTAAATTAAATTTTTTCTATCAAAAAGCATGTTTAATCAGTCGAAATCATGAAAATGACAGAGTTTAACAGCAAATTATTATAAGGTAAAATTACATTTTTAAGGCCCTGTGAATTTTTTTTTTCTCAAATTGTTTTATTTTTACCAGATTCTGGGTTTTCGATTAATTTACTGGATTCTATTTGTTTTCATAAAATTTTAGTAATCAAAACTCTCTCTAGTTAATTTATTTTATTTTAAAAATGATATATTAAGTATATATTATTTATTTATTTTTTCAGAAGTACTGTGCATTTACATTTTTCTGGTATATAAATCCTGGTAAAAAAAAAAAAATCCTTAAAAATAATGTTTTAATAATTTATTTTTATTAGTAGTAGTAGTAGTATCATTACATTAAGTAATATATTTCTGTCAGTTTCTTCAAGTTAAACCAAACTTTTATTTTGACGGGTTGCTGTGAAAACCTTTGTTTCTCTTTGTATTTGATACTACAATAGTTTTTCTCAAAATGGTAAAATGCTCATGAAGTAACTCACAGAGCAGCTCTAGAGATTAATGTGTTCATGTACTCATATATTTAGGCGGCAGAGGCTGAAAACACCAGAAGCGTCATGCTCGCTTCAGTGTGTGTAGTAAATGAAACCGCACATCTGTGCCATTCATTCACAGAGACACACACAGAACATGCAGTATTAATTTTTATATGGTATTTTGGCTTAATATTCACAGACAGTAGTCCATATCATGTTTTCATTTAAGTGTACTGACCTCCAAAATCTCCAGAAAATCTCCAAAAAAAAAAAAAACAGTACTGTCAAAACAAAATTAAAATTTCAGAGCTTCACTAGGAACCAAGAAATGTCCTCCTGTTACCGCCATGTGTTAAACAAGTGAAGTCATTTGATCCATGACTAGTCGATACAGATCTAACACATTGACTAGTAGCAGAACTAATCGTTTGTGCACACCCTGAAACATCTGTGGATATTGAAATTAGTGTTTTTATGTTTCAGCTGCTGAACACACAGATATAAAGAATGACTTTGTGGCCTCTAGAGAATCTCTTCCCGCCATGTTCATAGTCACTCCCAATGACAAGAAAGTGTCCGTTTGGACTAAAGAAGCTCCTTCTGTGCAGGTTTGTAGTACCAGTATTCTCAAATTCTGCTATAGATTTGCTATATGTACAGCGTGAATACACATAAGTGATGTTGTCTTCTCTGTATAGATGCTCCAGCGTGCCGTCATGTTGGCGGCAGAGAGTCTACGTGTTTTAGAGACTGAGCTCAACTCCGGCGAGCAGCAAGACATGCGGGTCAGCTCCTCTATATTCCACCTGTATAATGCAAATTTATGTCGCTGTCATCTTTTTGTCTTTAACCTCGCTGTTTCCTTTGTTTCCAGGTGGTATTTCGACCTCCTCTGGAGGCTTATGATGTCTTGATCCACCTCAATCCAAAGCAGGTTCCTCTCTTTCCTAGAGCTGTGGATCCTGCTAACTACACCTTCAACCAAGGAACCTCTGAAGGAAAAGCATTAGTGTCAGGAGGAGCTCTGCCAGTCATAGACTACGATCCGGTCCGATTGTATCTTTCTGAACTCAGGGTTTGTGTGGTTTTTAATTCACAATTTACGCAATCTTTTCCCATTATGCCCTCTGTTAAGATTTAAAATACCATGTAAATTAGATCAGATCTTATACCAGTAATCTTGTGATTTTGTAGGAAGCATTTGGAGATCTGGCTCTATTTTTCTTTGACCCGTATGGTGGAACCGTGATCGCAGTACTGTGGAAGCCAGCTGCCTTTGAGCCCAAACCCTTTAAGGTTTCTCAATTTTTTTTTTAAGCTTATACTTACTGTGACCCTGAGTAGTGTTGGCAGAATTGAAGTCGACTGAGTTACAGTGAAGATTTATGGCACCTTCTTTACTTTTGATTTTTTTTCTGTTCTCAGGCGTCTTTAATGAATGCCCGCCGGGTGGAGGTGAATGGCGACGTGGTAACCACCGTGCCAAACGTAGAGGCCATCCTGCAGGATTTCCGCATCATCGGAGAGGGTCTCGTCAAATCTTTGGAACTGAGAACAGAAAAATGGGTTGTCTAGGTTCTGGCAGTCGTTTCTGTAGAAATAACTGTTCATGTGGATGTTGCTGTGTGTTTACTTGTACATTTTCATGTACTCAAATTGCTTCAATTAAATTCTCTGCATCTGCTTTTTAAACACGTTCTATATTGTTATTTTTCTTTTTTTCTGTATTTTAATCACATAATAACAAGATGATGTGTTTTCCCTGTATACAGTTGTGACCTACCTTTTTGTGCATTTAAGACTGACTCTGGCTCTAAATTTTATTTAAGTATTTCATTAAAAAAAAAAAGAAAAAAGAAAATGGGACCATAAAGACAATAATCCTAAATAATTTAAGACTATGATTTGTTTTGTAAAAACACATTTACCCTAAATCCTTGTTACTGCATTGTGGAAAATTAAAGAACACGTTATAATATTTGTTGTCCTTTTTGCTGTATTTTATCACTTTTTCTTGCCGTAATATTTTTTAAAGATGTCCCTGCTCACGAATTATGTGTTTATTTAAATAAAAATACACCAAAAGCAGTAATATTAAGTTTTAAAATAATGTTTTCTATTTTTGTATATAACATATACAGTAGTATTATATAATCGATATTAAGTAAAGATCATGTTCCATGAAGATATTTTGTAAATTTTCTACCGTAAATATATCCAAAAAAAAAGTACATTAGTAATATGCATTGCTAAGAACTTAATTTGGACAACTTTAAAGGCAATTTTCTCAATATTTTGATTTTTTGCACCCTCGGTGCAAAAATATATCCTATCCTAACAGGATAAAGGCTTATTTATTCAGCTTTCAGATGATGTATAAATGTCACTTTAAAAAAAAACCTGACCCTTATGACTGGTTTTGTGGTCCAGGGTCACATTTATTCCCGTGATGGTAAATTACACGGGGCTTTTCGTCATGGGATCGCTCATTTTGTCTACAGCAGTATTATATTTTGTCCAATAGGTGGCGGTACCTGATTGTTTACGGAAAAGGAAAAGATGAAACCATTTTTTCAGTCAAGCGTGCACATTACTGATAAATAACTAAACTAAACCGACATAATACGGCCTTCTAATGTTATGAGTAAAATGGACGTGTCAGTTGATAGTGTGATTTCATATGCAGTCCGGACATACCGCTGTTTAAGGAGAGACGAAGTTTGCACGACTTTTTGTCAAACCTTCATCTTTATCGTCTTTAAACGTCGTTTTTAACGCTCTGCTCACGTCTAGATGTAGAAACATGCTGATGTTTCGCGCATTAGTGGTGTTGATGCTTCAAACGAACGCGCACTGCATGTATCTGAACTGGACATCACATGACAGACCAAACATAGTCATGCTCATGTCTGATGCCTTCGTAAGTCACTCATTTTACACTTTAATAAACTAAAAAACTTCTTGGCGGTGACTATTTATTCATTTTTCAGTCATTTTAACTTTTAAGATTTGCTGGTTGTGTTTCAAAACATAGATAGCTGCCTAGACCTGTAGGCAGCTTACTAGGTTGTATAACTAGGTTTTATTTGTCTACTTGTTTCTGAAGGATGGCAGGTTAACTTTTTCTCCAGGCAATAAAGTCGTACAGCTTCCTTACATCAATTATATGAGGGAAATGGGTGCTGTTTTTCTCAACTCGTACACTAATTCACCCATCTGCTGTCCTTCTAGAGCAGGTACAGTATTAGTCAGTATTAGCTTCTGCATATATCTATTGTGTACCATAATTGTTATATACATGCAAAAATAAGATGAATATCTTGATGTTATGGCTGAATATGTTTTGGCAGCTATGTGGAGTGGACAGTTTGTTCATTTGACTCAAGCCTGGAACAACTATAAGTGTCTTGATCCCAATGCCACTACATGGATGAACCACTTAGGAAAGAGTGGATACCACACTCACAGCATGGGGAAACTAGACTACACATCAGGAGATCACTCTGTCAGGTGACTTTTGTGTAATGTCTTTGGACGCTCAAATATATACACTTTTATTTTAAAAGTTGGTTGGCCAGATGGAACAGATTGGCCAGAAATCTTACCAAGGCTGCATTTATTTGAAAATACAGTATATATATATATATATATATAACCATTCATGATTGATTTTAAAAACTGATTTTAAAATATAATTTATTTCTGTAATGTGAAAGCTAAATCACATGATTTCAGAAATCATTCTAATACACTACAGATTATATAACAATAAATATACTGTTTTGACATCTGGAGCTTCTCTGTTGTTCAGTAATCGTGTGGAGGCGTGGACCAGAGACGTTCCATTCCTGCTGAGACAAGAGGGCCGTCCGGTCACAGATCTCGTGGGTGATACATCCACAAAGAGGGTGATGATTAAAGACTGGAACATCACTGATGCTGCGGTCCAGTGGATCCGACAAACTGCTGCGTCTCTCGCCCAGCCATTTGGACTATATGTGGGGCTGAATCTCCCCCACCCATACCGCACAGACTCCCTGGGACCCACAGCCGGGGGTTCCACCTTCCGCACCTCCCCATATTGGCTAAACAAGGCAAGTTGGTTTGCCTGATCTAATAGAGACATTAAAAACCTATAAATTTTGGAATATAAATTGAATTGAGGTGTTAAAACACTGAAAAGAGAAGTTCACTTCCAGAATGAAAATTTCCTGATAATTTACACACCTCCATGTCATACAAGATGTTTTTCTGTCTTCAGTCGAAAAGATTTTTGAGGAAAACTTTCCAGGATTTTTCTCCATATAGTGGAAGATGAGCATTTGTGATTAAAAAGTATATCAATTTTTAGAAAATGACAGAGTGTTTTGCTAGATAAGACCCTTATTCCTTGGCTGGGATTGTGTAGAACCCTTTGAAGCGGCACTGAAACTGCAGTTTGGGCCTTCAACCTGTTGGCTACCATTGAAGTCCACTATATGGAGAAAAATCCTGGAATGTTTTCCTCAGAAACCTTAATTTCTTTGCGACTGAAGAAAGAAAGACATGAACATCTTGGATGACACGGGGGTAGGTAAATTGTCAGGAAATCTTCACTCAGATTCTTTGAATCTTCAGATTTTCTCACTGGACTTAATCTGGGATTTGAATCCAAGAATCAGAAACTGAGCAAGGCTTGAAATCTTTACGCAGTGTGTTTAGTTTCAGAAGGAAACAGCTGAATAGTTAAAATGAAAGTAGGAAATTCGTCACTGTTTAACTATTCCCTTTATTTTTTAAACAGAACATCAGAATTCGATCAGAGATCTTCACCAGTTAAATTAAAGTTTTGAATAGTGACAAAAGTAAAACACAATGTTGCCCATTTTGTAGGTACGACAGTTCCAAACAAGTACCGTCAAATTTATAATACTAAAATATAATTTGCTTGTAAATGTAGTTCTGCTGTTTCGTGTCGTCTTGTTTTTGAATTTGTGTTTCTGAAGACTTTAAACAGCCATAGTGAGTTAAGGTGGCAGGAACATTGCTAGGGATTCTAAAACCGTTTTCTCTAATTAAAATGAAGTTAAAATGAAATGAAATTAAAAAAAAGATGAAAAACTTTAAAAAAGAAAAGTTGACCTAGCAACTAACGGAAATAAAATAACTTTAAGATAACTACATTTACTAAAAAAAAAATAAGTAAAGCTATACAGAATTATTTTTTAAAAAGCTAGTTAGAACATTACGTGACAAAATGACTAACACTTAAACTAAAATTAAAATGAAAAAATAAAAAAAGGTTTTATAAAAAAAATAAATAACGTTTAAAATATTAACATATAAATGTATTATACACTACCAGTCAAAAGCTTGAACAGTAAGATTTTTAATGTTTTTAAAGTCTCTTCTGCTCACCAAGCCTACATTTATTTGATCCAAAGTACAGCAAAAACAGTAAAATTTTGAAATATTATTACTATTTAAAATAACTGTTTTCTATTTTAATACATTTTAAAATGAAATTTATTCCTGTGATTTCCAAGCTGAATTTTTAGCATCTTTACTCCAGTCACATGATCCATCAGAAACCATTCTAGTAAAACATTTATTATTATTAATATTATTATTGTTGTTAGTATTATTTTCAATATTTAAAAGAGTTGAGTAATTTTTTTGGGAGATTTATTTATGTATAATTATGTACAATTATAGAAATTAATATTTTAGCAAGGATGCTTTCAATTGATCAAAAGTGATGATCAGACATCACTTTATCATCACTTTTGATTATAAAGTGATGCAGAAGAGACATTTTAAAAACATTTAAAATCTTACTGTTCAAAAACTTTTGACTGGTAGTGTATATAATATATAAATAATATCAAATTAACACGGCTGTTATAATGCACATTTTTGTTCATTATAATTATCACTGATTTTAACTACAGCATGTACACTAATAACAGAGTCAGTCTCACAGTGAAAGTTTGTCTGTTGCAGTAGTTTATCTAAGGTACTTTCACAATGATTATGTTTTCTCTCAAAGGTTTCTTACGATCAAGTGTCTGTTCCGAAGTGGTTACGGGTTGAAGACATGCACCCTGTGGATTACTACTCCACCTTCACCAAAAATTGCAGTGACCACTTCACAGAAGAAGAGATCAGAAATATACGAGCCTTTTACTATGCCATGTGTGCTGAAACAGACAGCATGTTGGGTGAGCAGCCAGATGTGTGTTTAAGTGCTGTTTTATCACCGGGTTTGATGTAATGATATACTGTAATTGTGTGTCTGTAGGTGAGGTGATAGCTGCTCTCAGAGACACTGGCTTACTGAACAGGACGGTCATACTGTTCACTTCGGATCATGGGGATCTGGCCATGGAGCACAGGCAGTTCTATAAGATGTCCATGTTCGAGGGCAGCTCTCATGTTCCTCTGCTTATAATGGGCCCAGGAGTGAAGCCTGGCTTTGAAATCAGTCTGCCTGTATCTCTAGTGGACATTTATCCCACTGTGCTTGGTAAGGTTGGAAACTGGTTGCTGAACTAGTATAATATGTTGTTATAGGCTGAGGTGAACCTTGATATTTGGGTAAATCTTAGCTAAATAAATGACAGTAAAGACATTTAAAATGTTCCAAAATAATTTCTGTTTCAAATACATGCTGTTCTTTTGAACTCAAGAATCATGAAAATGTTTTGATTAAAATAATCTGTGAAAAAAAAATCTGTTTCCACAAAAATAATAAGCACCACAACTGTGTTCATCATTGATAATAATAAAAAAAATGTTTCTGGAGAGCCAAATTATTTTGAAGTTAAATGAAAATTTAATAAAAATTATACGTTTAAGTTAGAAAGCAATAAAGTTAATATTAAATGCCGTTCAAAAGTTCTTGAACAGTAAGATTTTGATTATGCTCATCAAGGCTGTATTTATTTGATAAAAAATACAGATAAATCAGTAATATTGTGAAATATTATTGCAATTTCTAATATTGGTTTCCTATTTTAATGTACTTTAAAATATAATTTATTTCTGTGACGCAGCGCTGATTTTTCATCAGTCATTACTCCAGTCTTCAGTGTCACATGATCCTTCAGAAATCATTCTAATATGCTGATTTATTATTAGTGTTGAAACTGTGGTGCTTAATATGTTTTGGAGCCTGTGATACTTTTTTCTTTGATTCTTTGATGAATAAAACAACAGCATTTATTCAAATAGAACTCTTTTCTAAGAATTTAAGTCTTTACTATTACTTTTTATCCATTTAACACATGCTTGTTGAATAAAAGTATTCATTTCTTTAAAAGAAAAAAAAGAAAGACCCCAAACTTTTGAATAGTAGTGTATATTGTGAAACAAAATGTCTGTTTTGAATAAACACTGTTTCACAGGTTTCAAAAAATATTAAGCAGCACAACTGTTACCAACAATAATAAATCAGCATATTAGAATGATTTCTGAAGGATAATGTGACACTGAAGACTGGAGGAATGATCTGAAAATTCAGCTTTTAAATTATATTTTTATAAATTATATTTTAAAGTATATTAAAATAGAAAAGTCGTTGTCGTTGTTGTTGTTGTTGTTGTTTTTTAGTCGTTGGCTTTTGGGATGAATTCTAACCTGGAAATGTTTTCACTTGTTTCCATCTGCTCTATATGTTTTTGTTAGATCTTGCTGGTGTTCCACAGCCAGGGGGTCTCAGTGGTCACTCACTGATCCCTCTTGTTTCTGGGGTCAGCGTTCAGTCAGCAGAGCCTCATCCCGGCTGGGTGCTCAGTGAATATCATGGTTGCAATGCGAACGCCTCCACATATATGCTGAGGATTGGCGAGTGGAAGTACATCACATATGCAGATGGATTGACCGTTCCCCCACAACTCTTCAGTGAGTTTATTCTCATGATAGCAAAAACATATTTTCTTTTGCCATAGTATTCTACACAATAGAGACGTGATGTCCCCGCTATATATAACGTGTATCTTAAGTAACTCATTTCAATGTTCTCTCCACATAGACTTGTCCAAAGATGAATCAGAATTGAGAAATGTTGCATCACATTTCCCACATGTATGCCAGGGCTTGGACAAGCTGTTACGCACAATTGTGGACTACCCCAGTGTCTCTCAAGCTGTTCACCGCTACAATAAGCAACAGTTTCTGGAATGGAAGCAAAGCCTAGGAGACAGTTACTCTCATTTCATAGCCAACCTCAGATGGCATATTGACTGGCAGAAGGATGCCAAGTCCTATGAGAGAGATATTGAAGAGTGGCTGTTAGGGTTGGGTTAATCATCTGATGTACACTACCAGTCAAAAGTTTTTGAACAGTAAGATTTTTA
>JAHKKF010398821.1:0-11502 GCA_019740295.1 Labeo calbasu | reverse complement strand
AAAAAAAAAAATCTTCTTTCTGTTCCACAAAAGAAATCAAAACAGATAATATAGCAGCAAGCAGCAATTACCGGGGTTCAAGTTTTTAAAGGCATTTAAGCACATATGAAATAAGACATTATTTAGCAAGCCAGTAAATCCAAATATATGATTAAAAACAGCATTTTTTGCAAATCCACTTATTTTACCACAGAAATATGATGTTTTTGTAACATTTATGACTGTTATAGAGCCAGCCGCGGTCCGATCTCCTTTGCATGCTTGTTTAGAATCACCTGTCGCATATGCTCAGCAGGTTTCGTGAAGTTTTGAGTTTTCTTTAGGCTTTATAGGCTTCTGGGTATATTTGGAAAGGCCCCTTTTCTAAACAACCCCCGTTTAGCTTCCCAGGGGATACATTTCTTTTTTTTTTTTTTTGACAGAGGTTTTTACATCTTAGTCATTTAACAAATGATTTGATTGACAGCAGTGGCTCTAGAGGCAAAGTTGATCATAGGAATTTCAGGTATACATGCGAAAAACCACGCGATGTACAATTGTTTATGCCCTTGAAAAATGCGATATCGCCCACCAGTGACTAATTTCGTTCAAATCTCTTTCAGGCCTTTTTGGGCCACGAGTCGAACAGGCCCACCAAGTTTCGTTCCGTTCAGCCTCCATAAACCTTTTCTACTAGGTGCTCAAACTTCATCAGCCAATGGCGGCCATGTTTTTTGAGATACGCAAACGTCCTTATACACACACGTGGCACTTTGGACCAAGAGCATGCATACTGATTTTCATGTTGAAAGGACAAATGGTTGCGCACGTATAGTCATTTCTGTGTCCTCCCCACCCCTCGTATAGCGCCACCAAGTGACCATGCTCCACGATTTTTTCCTGTGACCTCAGATTGAGCTCTGACATAAGTGTTCTGAGTTATAGCCGTTTTAGTAAAAGCAGCCTTACTACCTTACGACGGAGCGTTGAAAGTTCTACTTTTTTTTATATATATATATATATATAATTATTGATATTAGCTCTCCAGAGAATCTTTCTGCCCTGGTTTGGTTATTTCACCAAGGCTCACAATCGAATCTTTGTTTGCGTGTGCGTTTTGTTCGGCATGAGCCAAGGATTCCAACAACATAAGAATGAACAATATGAGTAAATGATGACAGAATGATCATTTTTGGGTAAACAATCCATTCATAGTTATTTACAAGGAGCATTAAAATCCTTTTTATATTCATAATCATAAATATTCTATATATGAGCCAAACATATTCCAAAGCTATGCCTCTGTTTTCAGCCTTTCACTCAAGTATCGTCTGAAAGCATGTCTCATCAGTGACACGAGCTGGCTTTACCAGGTTTGGCTTTAGGCTGTCTTCTGAAGAGGTTCACTGTGCCGAGGTCCCCGATATCAGGAGACTGTTTCTGAATGGACACCTGGAGAAACACACAGACAGAAAACACTTGATGTCTGTGCTCACAGCATCTGCGATCTGAGCATCTGAGTTGATCTGCAATTGAATATTTTTGAATGTATGTAACCTTGATATACGCTGATCCCTCCAGGTCGCTGGGGATCTGCACGTCGAGCGGACAATAATCATCAGGGATTTTCTTATCCAGGTCGATGTCTGTGTTCTTTATGACCTCAAACGTGCCGTGATGGGGGAACAGAGACCCTGAACACCAACAAACACTTCAGTACTTCACACTACTCTAACATCAAAGAGACATCACTGATAAAATGAGGGCGTTACCAGCGCTGCGGTAGCTGAGATCCCCCAGGATTTTGTCCCCGACTTTGCGCAGCTTCCACTGCGAGCGCAGACGCAGCAGTTCGGAGTTGAAGTCCCGCTGTCTGCGCTGCTCCTGGTTCTCAGCCAGAGACTTGGTGAGTTTCTCTGCTCCTTTAAGCAGCAGCTGGGCTGCCGTGGCCAAAGACTTCTTCTTACTGATCAGCTGGAACACCTGCGGGGTCTAAACAGAGGACACGTGTCACGAGGACATCGAGCGCTAAACAACAGGCCCGACGGAGCGTGACAGTCCCGCCGTACCTTCGTCATAGCAGGGTCCTGGGACACGGGGTCGAGCGCCATGTACTTCTTCTCTTTGAGCACACTGAGCACGTCGTGCAGCACGCACATCTCCGTGAGAGCACTGCGCAGGTTATTACGCACCGAGTCCCACGGCCACAGCGACGGCTGGAACTTCACCGTACCTGTCAGCGGAGAGCAGCGCTTGAGTCGTGAACGAGCACCAATGATGCATTAAAACACCATCCCCACATACCCTCGTCCTCCTCCGGTTCAGGTTTGCTCCACGGCTCTCTGCTCTCCCGCTCCGACCCTTCCTCGTCTGAATCGGAGCTCTGGTCGAAGTCTATCCGCTGCGCCAGCTTGGCCAGGTTCTGAGACATGGACAGCGGCGGGACGTACGTCTCCATGCCGTCCAGAGACACCTCTTGCACCTGCCGCTCACACGTCGACTCAATGCTGACGCGAACCGCCGGACCTCCAGACATCATGCCGACCGCTGCAGCTCTGCACACAGACACACGACGAGATCTCACATTAAAATACACACAAACAAACACACACACGCACGCTGAATACTTGATGTGCACGTCTCAGGGGGGAACTTTTGACGCTGTGATTACAGAACAGGATTTCTGCAAGTTTTATGAAGGTAAACCTGTTTGAGGCCAAATAAAGAAAATGCAAGGGATAAACTGAAGTGAACAAAATACAACAATATGTTCTCTCAATGTAAATGTCTAAGGAAAACACATCGTTTTGTATTAAACACTTCAGAATTTAAAAATATGCACTACCAGTCAGAAGTTTTTGAACAGCAAGATTTTTTTTGTTTGTTTTTTAATGAAGTCTCTTCTGCTCACCAAGCCTGCATTTATTTGATCCAAAGTACAGCAAAAACAGTACAAATATTTAAAAATGTTACTATTTAAAACTGTCTGGATTATTTAATGGTTTTATATTTTAATATATTTTAAAATGTCCATTCCTGTGATTTCAAAGCTGAATTTTTAGCATCATTACTCCAGTCACATGATCCTTCAGAAATCAGTATAATATTCTGGTTTTCTGTTTAAAAAACATTTATTATTAAAACAGCCGAGTAGAATTTTTTCAGGGTTCTTTCATGAATAGTATTTATCTAAAATGGAAATCTTTTGTAACATTATAAATATCTTTATCATCACTTTTAGTCAATTTAAAGCATTCTTGCTACTGACTTCCTTTTTGAATGGTATAGTGTATAATGTTACAAAAGCTTTTTATTTCAGATAAAATGCTGATCTTTGGTTTTCTATTCATCAGAGAATCCTGAAAAAAAAGTTACTCAACTGTTTTAAATATTGTTGATAATAATAATGAAAAAGTTTCTTGAGCAGCAAATCAGCATATTAGAATGATTTCTGAAGGATCGTGTGACACTGAAGACTGGAGTAATGATGCTGAAAATGCAGCTTTGATCACAGGAAAAATATTAATTTTAAAATATATATTCAGATAGAAAGCAGTTATTTTAAATAGTAAAAATGTTTCACAATATTAGATTTCACAATATTTTTTCTTTTAAAAATCTTATTCAAAAACCTCTGACTCCTAACTTTTTTTTTATATACACAAAACTAGCTTAACTAGATTACAGAAATCTCTTCTGATCTCACAGCAATAAAGCAATATTCTTCATCAGTATTATAATCTTGTTTTCCAACGAAAACGTCAATTTTTCAGAAAGCAAGACTTCATATCTTCATTCTGCATCTCAATCATCTTGATTTAAGCATGTTTAGATATTTATATTAGAAAACAAGTCAAACATGCTGACAAATATAAGCATTTCTGCAGTGCATGCAACATTTAATGGCGTGATTTAATACATTTAAGACTTTCTGTTGTGATATAAGGCATTCATTTGTAGAAGGGAGATTTAAGACTTTTAAAGACATTCTTAAGACCCGCAAAAACGTGATCCAGACAGCAAAATAAACAGAAACGTTACTGTATAATGCCCAGAACTGCTGTAATGATGGAGGAAACACATTAATGTTTGACACACAGCCATTGATACGCGCTTTGTACACGCAGAACCACAGCGCACAGGACTATAGGCTGACAGATTTAGTCATGTCAGACATGAAATATTTAAACCGCATACTTACATCTATGAAGTAACTTGGTTATCTGTTTCTCTTTGTTTGTTTGTGTTGCAGTTCTCAAGCTATGAGATTCCGCTCCTTAGTGCTGTACGAACGAGAGCTTGCTCAAATCTCGCGAGACTTGCCGGGGTCAAAGTTAAAACGAGTTTTAGCAAATGGTTTGTATTTAATTTATTTATGAGTTTTATATATACTTGCTAGAGTAGTTGCACTTTATCTCTCATACGCAACATTTTTTTTGTTTATGTTTCGTGAATAAATAAATAATTCAAGCCAACAACTCTTGCCGTTCCGCGGGTGGTTTAAATAGCGGAAGTGACGCGGCCGCCGCTTTGAAGAAGCCGTTGGAGTTTGTTGACATGGAGTCGATTAAACAAAAGTCCCTCATCAGTCTGTGCGTCTGCTGTGCGCGTACAGAGAAAACCGTCAGTGAATTATGATATTGTTAGACAGAAAGGCTCTGTGTGTGAGGAGCTCATTTGTGTGAAATGAAGGAAAAGGCTCGTTTGAGACTCAGCCCGAATGAGGAGGCGCAGCTGGTGAGAGAGGAGCTGGACAGGCGGAGGAAACTGCGCTTACAGCAGGTCAGACTCACATCAGCCTGAGCTCAGCTCTACTGAGACAGGGAATTTAGATAAACGCGCTGGTGCATTCGTAGTTTTGAAGTTATTTAGTGTTTCAGCTGCAGTTGCCTTTGTTTTGCACACAAGGAAACTAGATATTGTGTACAGTGTGCTATGTATTAGTAGTATGGCACGACTACTTCAAATGAAGTCCACAGCTCAGCTAAATACAATTATAAAGCTTGAAGGTGTTAATATTACAAACATTAACATCATGGTTTTCTGGAAAGCAATGGATTGATATAGAGGCAAGCTCTAACTCTAATAGTGCTCACTACCAGTTATCATACTGCTGTTGTTAATGTCATGTGTTCAGATGTGTAATTGTGTAGCACTCACAAGTGTGTACCAGTAATGTACCAGAGTAGTAGCCTGAATGCTTGAGATGCACTCTGTAGTTTTTTTTGTTCTAAAGTAGCTCAAGACTCTACAGTGAGGATGTCAAGCCTGTGTTCTGTCTGTAGTGAATGTGTCTGTGTTTGGGTTGCAGGTGCGTGAGCAGGAGCGTTTCATCGCCCGGCAGGTGCGCAGGCAGGTGGAGGAGCGCAGACAGCAGCAGCTGCAGATTCTCACAGACTCACTGCAGCTCGAGTGGCAACAGCAGCAAACGCTCAAACTACAGGCCTTATCCACACACTACGAGCACAGCCTGAGATCTGTCGGAGACGGACACCGCAGCGCTCAGGAGAATGTGAGTCAACCAGTGAAGTTCACAGATGGTTTGACAGGAATGAGTCTGCACAAAAATGTAAATGTGAGTCCAAACAGCTAAAAATATCACAATAATCCACAAGTAATCCACACCACTCCAGTCCATCAGTTAACATCTTGAGAAGACAAACCATGCATGTTTGTAAGTGGATTATTGTGGTGTTTTTATCAGCCGTTTGCCTCTCATTCTGACAGCACCCATTCACTGCAGATATCCTGTTTTTGGGTGAACTGTATTTTAAGGTCTGTGTTTGTGTGTGTAGGAGCCTGATCTGGAGGCGCTGGCTCAGAGTACTGTGGAGAGGCAGGAGCGCGCGGAGGAGAGACATCGGGAGGCTCTGCGAGAGCTCAGCGCCCGCAGACATGATGAAGAGCAGCAGCGATGCCGGTCAGCACACGTTTCTATACATGCTCTGGGTGTGCATCTGTAGCTTGTGTGAAAATGAACAGCATGATATGAGCCAGTAGTGGCTTTACACTGACTTGAAACTGGTGTTTCCTAACATTATGTCATGATCATGTGTGAGATGTAATTGATTCTGATAACAGGCACATTGAAGCACGGAGGAAAGCTCTGGTAGAGGAGAAGAAGAGAGCTGAGAGAGTGGCCAGTCTGCCACCCCCTCCTCCAAACCCAGTGGAGGTACAGCCTGCTCTCCTCTACGCAGTCAGCTGCTAAAGAGCTGTCAGCTCATGTCATGACTTTGATGTTTTCTGTCTCAGAGCATTGGGAAGAAGACGCCTCGTCCGCTCAAGTCAGCAGCAGCAGAGCGTTTCTCACTCACACACTGTCACATGACACAAACAGCTGTGGACAGAGAGACCGACACCGAGCAGCAGGTACGTGCATGAATCAGGGCTCTATGCTTGGAGAAAAAAAAAATAAAAATTTGGGAGCACCTTCTAATCAATAATCAAAAAACTGATCAAAAATTGGCCTTCCCATTACAAGGTGATATTTGACTCCTTAAAGTGATTTACAGGGGATTTTTGTTTTTACCTTTGTAAAGGCTTTTTTCTATCTTGATTAAAAGTATGTCATCTTTTATGTCACTCAGCACTGTTTGAATGCGCAGCGGCTCAGTTGTGACTTGTTTCAAACTATTTTTGATGACAAAATAGAGCAAAATCAGGAAGTATCGTTATAGTCAGACAACAAGTCACTTAATATTAATTTCTTGTTTATGTAACTGTTGTATTAAATCAGTATCTCATTTACAAACTCCCTTAAAAATCATTAAAAGCTGTCACTCATCTTAGTTCATGGCGATCTCATAAAGTTCCATCATAATGAATGAAGCTATCTACACTGCACAATCAATCTCTTATTTACACTTTCTACGCTTTATGAAAGGATTAGTGAGATATGTCTGTGATACACTACTCAACGTTGAAAAAAATAAATAAATAAATAAAACATCTAGAAACCTTTGAAGCTCCCCTGAGCGCAAACACACACATGCTGATCGGGCCACTTGCACTGGTGATCCTAAATATTTTTTCATAGTTGCACGAAATAGTTTTCAGTTGCCAATGCAACTGAAACTGTCGCACTGTAGAGCCGTACATAAATAATGCCCACATATGAGAGATTGACATGAAAGAAAAGTATATTTGGTGTTAGAGCTTCTATATTTAGTATATATCTCAATATAGTTATGTATTCACACTGGTTGAAGGGGAAAAGTGACACCATTTCAGAGCAGAATAGGTTTGAAATGTTTAATGCATAAATAACACTACAGTAGAATGTAATTAAATATTATCTAGGCATGTTTCCCACACTGTGTATACACGTGTGTTCTTGTATTAATTTTTGTCATGTTGCTCTATGTTGATCAGCGTTATTATAATGTTTTGTGTTTGGTGTGGTGTTTCTCAGCCGTGCGCTCAACAGGCCGCAGAGCTGGAGATCCAGCGTTTGGAGGAGCTGCAGCGAGAGGAAGCTCGTGACAGGCAGGAGCGACTGGAGAAAGCGCGACTGAGAGGAAACCACGCACTGCGGAGAGAGCAGCACACACAGGTAGAGCTCTGATTGGTGTCGTCTGATTCACGTTGCAGTCGTGTGCGTTAAAGTAAGGACTCGATGCGTTTCTGTCACGTGTGTGTCTGTAGGATCGCGCACGGCTGCTCTCTGAGCTGGAGCGTTTGCAGCAGGCCGATCTGCTGCGTCGCAGACAGGCGGTGAACAGCATCCCGGCGCAGATCTTCCAGCCTCTCTACAGACAGGAGGAGCTGCGGGACGAGCAGCAGCGGGAGCTTGAGATCGCCTTTCAGGACGTGTACACAGAGGAGCGCAGTATGTACTCTCACTTCACTGCAGCTCTCCAACACACAAATACACATGTTCCCCAAAATGGAAGGGGAAACTTTAAGTGGCATCACTATTGCTATGGATTATACATGAATAGACTAATAACACATTAAACTAGAGGGTTATGTTAATGAGCTCTTCTGCATTTGTTATTTGTTGACTGTCTCTGTCATGTGATCTTCTCCAGAGGTCAAAGGTGACTTATTGCTGCAGCTGGTACCCGAACCTCTTCCCTCTTTGTCTGCTGCTAGTCATGATAAGGAGCTGGATGTGACCCTTGACCCTGAATGTGCACCTGAAGGAGAAGAGCCTGAGACCCCAGTCACTGAAACTCCAGGTGGGCAGCCAATCAGAGAGTGTCATGTCACTGGATGGGACTGCAGTAGAGATCGAAATTTCAGTGATATTCTCCATTATGTTTCGGCAGCATCTCCTCCGGCTGACCCGGGCAGACGGGCTCTAACCAGACTGCTGGAGCGCATCAGGAGGCAGAGAGATCAGAGGACCCGTCAGCAGACCGCTGACACGCCAGTGACGTCACATGACGGAGATGCTGAGGAGCAGGCCTTGAGTGTTGAAACAGGATCTTTAAGCAGCCAGGAAAAAGCATCAGGAGGCAGTTTAGAGGAGCAGACGCCCAGCACGACACACACTGAGGAGGGTAAGCATTTAACTTTTACAATCAAACTGCTATTAGGGACTCTTAAGATGATCTCCAATCTGATCTTGTTCCTCAGCTCCTGATGTAAGTGATGAAGCTGTTGTGGCTGGAACGCTGCTGCCACCGGAGGAACGAGTCCATCTGATGCCAGAGAGCGAGAGGAGGGCACACGTAGACCAGCCGACCCATGTGAGTTAGAAGATCACTGTCTGTGTGGATTATATGGGACACGTGGCACTAATAATTCTCCTGTCCTCAAACAAACACGCAACATTCCGGTATGTGTTGAACTTTAAGGCCGTGTTTAAGCGTCTGAGCTGTGATGAGATTCTACTGTACCTGAGGTGCTTGTGAAACACACTTGCATTCTGTGAAGGCATCTACACTTGATCTGAGCTCAGATGTCAGAGACCTCATGAGGACGCCAGCATGCTCTGATATCGCACTTATTAAATGGATACTTGGCAGATTAAAAGTATATATGGAGAAGCAATATTGACTTGAGTTTAGACCAGTTAATGTTTTAACTTTTACATTCCTCTACATTAACCTCTGTTAAAGAAACATTTCCTAGCAATAAATAAAGTCTCTGGACAACACAAAGTAATATGAATACTAAAGGCCCTTTTTACCACAATTGGTAATGGTTTGAGTACAAGGTGCCGTCTCCCATTCTAACTGTGTGTGTATGAATAGCCTGCAGTGTAACAGATGTTTGATGGCTAAATGACCGATCAGAAACAAGTTGTCTATAGCGATTTGTAGGGGTGCTCCGATTGATCGGCTACCGATCATTACCGGCCGATAATCCCTTGGGGATGTTTGATCGCCGGTCTCAAAAAAAGGCCGATCTCATAAACCTAAACCTAAACCTAAATCTAAAGCTGATTACGCGCCTGCTGTGAGAGGTTTGGTACGACATGCAGCTGCATGCTCAGGCTCTTTTTGGCACAGGTAAAGCAACTGTAATGCTGAAGGTGAGGTACAATTCATATTTCTTCATTAAATAACATAAAGCAATTTGAAAAATTTGACATCTTCCTGTGATCGGCGATCCTCAAAAATCCTGATCGGAGCATCTCTAGCGATTTGTAATGATTTCTTTTGTAAAACTTATGGTTCTGATGAAGTGACATCCATTTGAAGATGTTGTGAAACGCACGCACACGTGTGGAACTGCACATGAGCTATTTAACAACAGCTTTGAATGTCACTCCTCCAGTCAGAGCCAGAAACTATGGGTTTACTTGCTGTTGATCACAGTTTTGTGTATGTATGTGTATTTTATTTATTTATTTTTTTCTCTCTCTTTTAATCTGTCGAGACACATTGCTCTTGGTTCCTTGTCTTTGTGGTTTGTTCCAGCTCTAACATCATCTTGATTGACCTCCTCTCCAGGTGGAGGCACTTTTGAGACAGCAGCAGGAGCAGCTGGCTTTGCTGGAGGAGCTGGAAGAGAAACGGCGTGAGCTCGAGCAACGCTTGAGAGACACTCAACAGACCAGCAGGACACTGCATCAAGCTGCTCAGAGGCATGCTGGGATTGAAGAGAGCACAGCACTTCCTGAACCGCCTGCAGAGGTGAGATCTTTCAGACCAAACCGATCATGAACGACATGCTGTTGAAACCATACATCAGTAATTTTCTCAATGTGCAGCAGTAACATTAAGTTATTAATGCTTACCTTTCTGTAAAAATGTGCATTTACCTGTCAATTTTGAAAATATTGTTATAAAGACATTAATGTTCTTTTTAAAGGGATAGTAAGTGAAGACAGTGGTCATTTTAGGTGAACTCTTTAACTAGACTTTGTGTGTGCAGGTTCGGCCGGATGTCACACACACACAGAGACTCCATCAGTACCAGCAGAGGCTCCTGGAGCAGAACAGGTCAGACTGCAACACACACTGCAGCAGTAATGCATCTGACGTGTCACATGTGTGACTCTGCGCTCTTCTCCACAGGCTTCATAAGAAGTGTGTAGAGGAAGCTCGTCGACGGCTGGAGGAGTATCAGCATACTCTGAAATTACGATACGCCATGGGCAGCACATCAGCAGCACCACAGCAGACTTCTTTTCCTCCGGAGACACAATTTGACCACCGCTCTGCACTTCCTCTCCATCTCATCCCAGATCCTAATGTCCTCCATCCAGAAAAAGCACCTGTTAGTCAGTTTCCATCTCGCCCTGCTCCGTCAAAGGTCAGTGCTCATCTCCATCGCACTGCCGTTCTCATCATTCACCAACCTCACAGCCTCTGTTTTCCCCAGCAGCCTTGCGTCAGCCTGCCGAACCCCTCTGGATCTGATTCCAGCTGCCTATCAGTTCTCTCAGAAAGGTCACCGCAGGATGGACAGGAAGATGGTGTTTCTGAGCAGGACCGGCTTCCTCTTCCTCCCCCTTCTGTGGTTCTGGAGCTCCTGCGCAGTCGGCAGCATCGTGCAATGCCTCGGCCCGTTGAGCTCAGTGGGTCAGTGACGGTGCCTTCCTTTGGTTCTGCCGGTCCAGTGCAGCCCATGACACTGCTTCAGAACGAGGCACAGCAGGAGCAGCCGTCTGTGGAGGTGGACAGACAGGAGATGAGAAGACAGAGAGACATCCTGCAGGCTCTGATCGCAGCAGACCAACAGGTAAATCTTACCTGACCAGCCAACCACAGGACACATCTGGACAGGAAACATCTTGCGTATTTTCATGTTTGTTTTCACTAAGCGCAGTGAGTATGAAATAAAAACTATACAGTGTCAACTATACAGTCAATAACGGCCTCAACTCTTATTAAAGAAATAATTCACCCGCAAAATTAAAGGGGTAGTTATAGCCAATTATTTACTCACCCTCAAACTGTCCTAGGTGTATATGACTTCCTTTTTTCAGATGAATACAATTGGAGTTATATTAAAAATTATCCTGGCTTTCTAAGCTTTATAACGGCAGTGGGTGGGTGTTTCTCTTCATCAGTCCAAATCAAGTCCAATAAAGTGCATCCATCCAAAATAAAAAGTGCCTCACAT
>JAHKKF010398761.1:0-14067 GCA_019740295.1 Labeo calbasu | reverse complement strand
AGATAGATAGATAGATAGATTATTCTATGGATAAAGTTGGGGTACAGTGACCAAACTTTTGAGAATCCACTAAATTTAGAGCGAGAACACACTGCATCTTTAAAGATCATTCGCTGTCAGTGGCCATACAAGGACACTGAACTCACTGCATGATTACTAAGTAGTTGACCAGAAAATTGTCATGTTCAAATTGTGTCCAGATGCCTATGCATTATGGTGAACCAGATGAAATGGCTCTACTTTGAGAATGTGCTGGGATGTTCTCGAGTGAAAAGCTGTTGCCTCGTGCGCTGATATTCTCCGCAAAGTTGGGAATTTGATCTGCTCCGTTAAAAGACATTTTCTAAGTTTCCACAATCTGTCACAGATGTATCTGACAGTTTGTGTTCACATTTAGTCAGAGAATTGATGTCTTTCTTGTATATATTCAGCAGGGTATGTATAATTGTGCAATACGTTGCACAACATTAGATCATTTTGAAAAGAAAATCCATCGCACTCCAGATTAATTTTTCATTCCTAAAATCAACTGCCAGTTATACTAAGTTCATTCAGTTCCTTGGACGCTCTCCAATTCACGTGTAATGAACCTCTGTGGGGCCATCAGAGCTTCAGATGTGGTTGATAGTGGAAGGACATCTCTTAGTTTGACTAAAATCACAGCTGCACAACGTGGGCCAGGAAATTCTCTATTAGCTTTTTAAAGCTTTCTGTGGGCCTGTGGAAAACGTACTATAATCTAATCCACCCGTGTGGTTTTGTAAATGTAATTAGAGCAGCCGCTGCTTGAGGTCGACGATCTTGATTCTGGAGGTCCAAAGCTCATCTGCTCAGCAAACCGCAGGCCTAGTTGCTACAGACAGCAAAACAGCAAACAAATGAAGTAGTAATTATGACTGGCGTGACCTTTAATTTACAGATTAATGAAAATCTATTAAAAGAGGTATTTTGAAACCGACGTAAAAGCCTTTACGCATAAATATATGGCTGGCAAAAAAACACAAACACGCTCTGAGCTGCCAGTTTGACTGAAAGACAACGCTCACATCCCTGCGCTCAGGCGGTCTTTGCGTCAGGAGCAGAATTAGATATCGTTCAGTCCACTCTATCAGCCCTTTCCAATAGCTGTGTTGAGCCAAATACTCCCCTGACAGCCAACTCACATGTGTTTTGTGGACAGGGGACAATTGTCCTTTTGTCCTCGTGCATGGACTGCCTCATTCTGGCTCCTGTTTTGGAAACTACTATTTTGCGTTCTCCGTCTGGTTTGGCCTAGAAACTTTCTTCTTTGGAGATATTCGGTGATGAAATGCAAGTTTGCTTTGTCGTTTGGCTGCATTCTTTGATTAGGCGGGACAATTTGTTGTTTGTTTTTCAAATGAAGAGCCCCTCCTATTCTCTCCAACTCACTCAACACAGATTGCGATGAAAGGAGGGAATAATCAAAGAGTTAGTGGTGGAGGTGGTAAAGATTGACGAGGGGGAGGCTAGTTTGTTTTACCTCATGCTGATAAAGTTTTCTCAGATAGGTCAACCAGATTCATGGGAATTTATAGAGATTTTTATAGATTGCTAGAGGAATGTTTTGAAAGGAGATGCATATATTGACATAAACACAAATTGTTAAATTAATCTCTGACTCTGTCTGAAGCTTGCATTTAACATTTGTGCTGGCAATAAACTGGCAGATTATAGTTACAGTATCTAATGTATGTGGTGTTTTAATGGGTAAAGGGGGCTGGGCTGCTTACCAAAAGTTTGCAAGTTTGAGACCCGTAAGCTCAATGAACCATCACTGCTGTGTAACCCCGGGTTGTTCCACAAGGATTGTCCCTGTAATAAGTGTACGGGTAAGTCATTTCGGATAAACGGATGTCTGCTAAAATGACTACTTACTTGTATCCAAGGCATTCATTAAAAGGAGAGATGGGAAATCAGACATAACCGACAGCAGTGTGAACATACTTTGTGTTCTGGCTACAAAAGGGACCTTTAGTTCAAAACAAATGTGACCACAAAATCAGTTGTAAGTAGCACAGGTATATTTGTAGCAATAGCCAACAATACATTGTATACACTGTAAAAAACAAACAAACAAACAAAAAAAATGCAATTTGTTGAATCAACTTATAACAATAATTTGTTACCCTGCTACCTTAACATTTCAAGTTGACTAAACTTATTGAAGTGGCTGAACTTAAAATTTTAAGTTGTACTAAACTAAAAAATCAGTTTGTTAAACTTAAAACTTAATCAAATTCAAAAATCCAAGCTGCCTATACTTTTTTTTTTAAGTTGACTGAACTTAAAATTTGAAGGAAGCCAGGTAACAAATTATTTTAAGTCACTTTAAAAAATTGTTTTTTACAATGTAGGTCAAAATAATTGTTTTTTTTTTATGCCAAAAAATCATTAGGATGTTAAGTAAAGATCATGTTCCATTAAGATATTTTGTAAATTTCCTACCGCAAATATATATAAACTTAATTTTTGCAATATGCATTGCTAAGAACTTAATTTGGACAACTTTAAAGTTAATTTTCTCAATATTTAGATTTTTTTTTTTGCACCCTCAGATTCCAGATTTTCAAATGGTTGTATCTTGGCCAAATATTGTCCTATCCTAACAAACCATACATCAATGGATATATGAAGAGTTCAGATGCAAAACCAGCTAAAAGCCATCTTGGTCAAAAATGAGATAATGATACTGAATGAATGCTCCTGACACATATTACACGTCCATCAAATACTTTTACTTCAAACTTGCTAAATTCCAGCCTCAGCCCAATCAGAAGCACCAGTACTTACACAGAAAACCTATACAAAGTAGCCAGAAAGAAATGCTAATTTTTAAAGAAATACCTCAGATGGATTTAGAGGCTTTTGCATCTGAACTCTTCATACTGTTTGTCTATTTCTATTTTCTTTCTACTTTGCTTATCACTGCTGTTCTCTCTGAGAGCTACCAAACAAATTTTGTTGTATCACTACAATGACAATAAAGTTTTTACTTATTTTAAAGTCTTTACTTATTCAGCTTTCAGATGATGTATAAATCTCAGTTTCAAGAAACTGACCCTCATGACTTCTCTAAGGGCTATCCATAACTGTTTTATTGCAAGTATGTCAACAATTCACAAAGCTTATATTTTTGAAAATAAATAAAACAGAACTTTACAGACCGACTGAATAAATGTTGCAGTTATATTTTATTTATCTTTTAATTGTCTATATTCTCTAGGTTTATTTCAATGTAGTATGTGGTTAGTAGTGAAATAGGTGACTTTCAGAAAGGACAAATCATGCCTGTTTAGCAGGAGTGTCTGTAACCTTAAAGGGATAGTTCACCCAAAAAGGAAAATTCTGTCATTAATTACTCATCCTCATGTCGTTCCAAACCCGTAAGACCTTCATACATCTTCAGAACACAAATTAAGACATTTTTTATAAAATCCGAGAGCTTTCTGACCATGCATAGACAGCAACGCAACTGACATGTTCAAGCCCCAGCAAAGGTAAGAACATTGTTAAAATAGTCCATGTGACATCAATGGTTTAACCGTAATGTTATGAAGCTACGCAAATACTTTTTGTGTGCAAAGAAAACAAAAATAACAACTTTATTCAACATTTTCTTCTTTTCCATGTCAGTCTTCGATGCGCATTTATGTGGTGTTGATAACAGTCACCAGTGGCAGAGAAAAAATATACTTTGAATATTGGCTTGACAATCTTGTTTAAAAAAGTTTCAAAAGGCTTCAAGTTTGAAGGTTTTATAGGCCTTACAGACAGACATACAGTTATATGGCTTTACAAATAAGACAATAACTTATTTCTCAGAATGTCATTACCTGTTGAATTTTTCCCCAAGTTGTCTTCATTTAAATTCAGCTTCCTATGGAGTGTGGCCAGATCAATTAGAAGTGATTTTGACAAGTTGATGCCTAGCACACTTCTTTTTAAAATTTGTAGTCTTATGTTTTGGTAACTGAAACGTTGTTTGAAAACACCTCTTTAATTCGCACCTTGGGTCTAGGTGTGTGGATGAAGAAACAGTTTCTCTTACGTTAATGTTTGTTTGGTTATCATGTCCACTCTACGCATCGATTCAACAAGGCACCTAAAAATATCGTTCTCCAGAGCCGGATCAAAGCCCGGGTCAGCTCCTCCGTGAATCCCGCCCTACCGTTTAGCCTAAATAAACCGAAAGGAGGGGCTTGTCCGCGACAGAGAAGCGAAGGGTCCCGTGGTGAGCGCTGCAGAGCCGTGTAGTGTGTGTCAGGTTTCATTCTGAGAGAGACTCAAGCGCGCAGCAGTCAGACAAACCCGTCAAATGGCACGACCGAAACACACGGACTCCCACTAGAGCCGGAGCTCACTCAACCATTATCTCCATGCACTTGAATGAGCGGCATGCCTCAGTTGAGGTCGTTTTGAAGACTGATATTTTCACGTGAAAAGCGGTTTAATTGCCCGACAGGAGAACTTTAATCAGTTTATTTGAGCACGACCCCGTTCAGCGTGGATAAACATCAAATTGCCTACACAAGTCTCACAGACATGGAGGACATGAAATTGCGAGTATCACCTCAGTCCAGTCGGGACAGGACCTGCGTTCAGCATCCTTGCCAAAAGCGTCTTTTGACGAACTGGAAGGACGTGTGTGCAATCTGCGTGTGTTTGATCTCGTTTGGAGTTTGTGTGTTGCTTTACCTGAGGACGTCAGATCTGCAGTCCAGGGTGCTCAGTTTGGAAAAGGACAGAGACCCTAGTATCTCCAGTTGGATCTCGCTGGAACAGGTGGAGCCCGTCCTGTGGAGTCGACTGGATCAGATATTAGAGGAGGTGAGCGGTGACTTTTATTCTCCAGACATTTGTCTGTGGTTGTAAGAATGATTATATGATTATACTTATACAAGCTGTTTGCTTGAGACATAAGTGCGAGGACAGAGTAAAAGAGAAGATGTTCATGTTGTCCCACCTTGTTAAAGTGTTGTCTTCAGTGAGAGGTTAGAAGTGCCTTGTTCAGAAAGTTCAAAGAGCAGAGAAACTTTTAAGTAGAAGATGAGGAATATGTTTCTGAAACTACGTTCAGGTGTGTGAAAATATGAATTTGAAGAGCTAAGCTCTCAATCTCTTCGTCCGTATTAAGTTTGTTTATTGGCCCTCGTTTGTTTACGCACTTTCACTGCGCACAGTTTGAGCTCTGTGGACTTTCAAACGCTCATGCACATGGATCAAAATAATTCGTTTTTGATTGCGCTTACCAGTTTTTTGGAGCATTTGTTTAGTTCTGTTTATTTATTATTTTTTGGTAGCGTATTTTTTCATTCCTTTGTATTGTTTGTAACATTGTCTTTTTTGCTTTTTTCTCGTTTTATCTGTTACACCATTACAGATAAAACGCGAAACAAACTATAACATAAATAAACTGCTAATTACTTTATTTTTTTGTTTCATCTGACAGAGAAAATAACTTCTATACAGACTTTAAATAAACTAAACGTTAATTTTCGTTAATATTAATATTTGAACCAAATGTCATTCGCCGTCACACGTAAGTGTGATAATTAAATCCTGATTATTAAATTAAGTTTGTTAGCTGTTCAAATACCAGATCAGACACTTTTACATGACTCACATTTTTCACATCCTATTTAGCATTGCTCTAGAATGAGTGTCTATAAATAACACAATCATATTGCCAAAATTTCCTGCTGCCATTGTGACACATTCATTAGTGTAGCTGTCTTAATAAAAGTACACATAAATGATGTGATCCTATTATCCACACTTGCCTGACTGAATTTTAAAAAAGTCTATTCAATGATAAATAGACCTCTGCTATTGAAAGACATGACTGTTGTTGTTTAGCCAAACTTTTATTTGCAGCATGCAAGACCTGCTGAACCCATTGTGTCACCATACGACCACCTGTTTTACATCAACAATCAAGCAGTTAGGGCTCTCGCCAGCTTTAGCGTGGACTGAGCACAGTGCCTGTGTAGAATAGGATTGAGCTTAAAGTGGTGAGTTGGAGAAAAGCGAGAGAGATATATATATACAGTATGTTGCCTGCAGCCGTGGTCCCTTCACACTGGCCTCTGGTGGTTCATCACCTAGCTGCATGTAAAATATTTGAGGTGTTAAAAGTATCTTGGGTAGAATTTTGCTCTGGGGAAGGCTGCCATCGCACTATCTGTGGTTTATAAAGTAATAGAGTCTGCAGAGGATGATGGAGGTGAATATTCAGTGTTAATGAGAGTACGCCAACTGGAGTAGAGGCAGCCAAGTGTGAGTCAATCTGATTGCAGTATCTGACTAATGTTGAGTCATTTACAGGTGGATCTCATCCAGGGAATAAAAATTTGAATTTGATTTGCTTATTAGAAAATAGGCACCTTTCAGGCATTGTAATATGACAGTTCATTACCCATTCTAATTTACGTAATGCAAAAATCGGATAAAGAATTACAGCATTATTGTAATGACAATGTAATGAGAGTCGTTCTTCAGAATAATGGCAATTACAAAAAGTAAACGTCTACATGCATTACACTAATGAGAGTTTTAGTGGAAAGTGTGCTTAATTTGTAATGAAAAAATGCTAAAATAGGCTTCAGTTTAGTTTAATACTGATGGGACTTTGAAAAGCGTCTGAAATGTGTTTATCTCTATTAAGGGCAGATGTTTTTCATAGACATATTGACAACTGACATTTCAGCGTCATCATAAATTTGCATGTATATGACTCCGTTAAAGCTGAGAAACGTATACATTGGAAGTGCCTGTTGAAGGTTAGAACGGTGTTGTTTTCACAATTTATAACAGAACGTGCCTTTAGGGGTGTAATCAAGATCTGTTAAGGGGGAAAGTAGCTAAACTCAAGAGAGAGAGAGAGAGAATGAAAGAAATGGAAAGAGCGATAGAGTTAGGCCTGCAGGCACAAAGTCTGGGGTCTTAGTAGTAATCGGACATTGGAATTGTAAAACGTTTTGTCATCCTTTCAAAATAGATTGTTAAAACCAGATCAAATACTGGGCATCGAGTTACCATTAAAGCTGGGAGGCAGAGAATGTCTCCCCTCCCTCTTAACCTATCCCTGCAAGCACTGGGGCATCAGCTGTCTCATGCCATTACCACAACCTTACCATTTGCATCACGTCATCTGAAAGTCAGTATGAAAAACGTTTGCAAACCCTTCTACGTTCATGCATTTAAAACAAAGGGTCTAAAATGCATTATTGCATAGAATAAGCTTTTTTGGTTCCCCAAAGAACCTTTCAGCAAATGGTTCCTAAAAGAACCATTTTTTTCATTAGTGTGAAGAACATTTGAATTATTTAAAGGACCTTTTCCAGTACCAGTAAACTTTTGTACAATGGAAAGGTTCTATGTATGTTAAAAGTTTTTCATGTTACCATCAATGTTTTTAAGAGTGCAATCATTTTCATGTTTTAATGAGGTATTTTATGAGAAAAATGGAGGACAGGACGTGATGTAGAAATAACTGGATTGTGAAAAGTGGGTGTTGCATTCCAAAATAAAGCCAGATGGTTGAAAAACTTTCTTCGTCACATCAGCTGAAAAAGTCGTTTCAGAGGCGTCCAAGTTATTACTTTTTGATGAAAGATTACAAAAACAAACATTTTTTCTCTTAGGATGAATGTGCACATGAATCGTGCACAATGAGACCAAAGGAGCGTATTAAGAAAGTAAATATGGTCATTGTTGATTTCATGTTGACTTTCAGAACACCTTTATTCGAGCATAAAGGAACACACCCTACCAGAATTAAATGCTTCAGCAACTTAATGTACTTTAAAATGAAAGCTAAGTCTTTGTATCTTTAGATCTTGTTCAAGGTTCTTCCCATCAATGCTAACTTTTCATCACTGGTTACTGTTTGCTCAATGTGACACTGCGTTATTGTTTATAAGAGCTCTTAGATTGAAGTGAAACTGGGTTTTGGATGCACTTTCCCCTGGTTTGAATGTAATATAAAAATTAAGAAACATTTTATTTGGGCACAGCCTGGGAATGCAGCACTGGAAAATCCTGAGTTAAAGCTCTGGCAAACCTTATTGCGTGTGCATTATCCCTGGATATTGCTCCTGTGGAAAAGCAGTTTACGCACAGCACAGGTTCCCTCCAAACTGTAATGCATTTTCCACGGCTTCTCTGCTCGCAGAGCAACCGACGGTTGGTTAACCCTGCTGTCACACGTACAGTATATTTTCATCTTAGCATTCTTTAGGTTTTCCTTTTCTTCTTAACCTCCATTAGCTCTTGCTGTTTTATAATATCTGTGGTGCTGCCGAGTGCAGTAGTGTGGAAAAACTGCTACAATAGCTTGTAGTGTCTGAGAGCGGTTTGAGTGAAGACTTCTCCAGCTGGAAAGAGGGTTTGCCAGTATCAACCAAATAAAGCCCTGGAACGATCGGTGGTTAATATAAACTGGGGCAAGAAAAATGTCCGATAGAAGCCCCAGAAATATTTAGCTTCAGTGTTTCAAAATTGGAGGAGAGGCCATGACCTGTAGTACCACAGTGCAGACACTTGACAAACTTTACAATTCAGTTAAGTCATAAATGTAGCCAATCAATGATTGTTCCACCAGTGAAATGGCACCGCATACAGTGTGTATGTCTGTTATAGCTGTGGTTTTGTAAGTCTGGGCTAAAAATACAGTAGTAGCTCTGTTTAATGTCACTTCTGTGGAAACTTCATTTTTTAAAGAGCACCAACTGTTCTTTACATCCTGCTTATTTATATACTATTCACTTTGATACCTTCACTACCCTGGAGTTTCTACAATGTGTTCAGTTTGGTTTGTTTTAAAAAGTGACCTAGTATGCACACATTGTTAATCAAATAACTAATGTGTCACCTGTCAGTGCCTTCACTGCACATAGACGTGACACTGTTCATAGAGCGAACAGCTCCAAAAGATATGCAGAAACAATAGAAGTTGTGCCCCTGGTGAAGGTCAAAGCAAAAGATATTTTTAAGCTTGTTAGGTCAATTCAAAAATAGCTTTTCAGTGAGTTTTCTTTTGAATCTGTTACAAATGTCACTTTATATATTTAGATTTACATTAGTGCTGGTAGCGTGTGCTCTTTAAATGCATGCACAGTGGCCATACGCGCTGTAGCCTGTATCATTTCATATTAAAGCACGAATGAAACGATGAGCATGCGTGTCAGATCCATGTCACGTTCAGCAGCGGCGGCTCTTAAAGTAATAGCAACTAAATAACCTAATAACCCAGCTGCTGTGATGTCTGTTAATCAAAGAACAAAATAAAAATGAGGAAATCAATAACTTTTGTCGCTTTAGGCATTCATCTATATTTAATTTAGTGTTTGATAACTTTATTACATTTCTGTATATTTCCAACTTGCTGAGGGGAACAGGTAACTATGGCAGTTATTGGTTTATGTGACGATCCTTTAAGTACACTTAAATTAGATGTTGTTGTTTTTCTTAAGTCTAATAAATTAAAATTGATAGCTCTCAGTTATATGTTGAATGTTTATAGTCAATGGCTAAATATTAGGAAAAAGAAAAACAATTTCCTTAGTAATATTGGTATCAGTGATACTCACCTCCAGTGATAAAAGAGATGCTATTAAATAAATATTAAAAATATACTGTCTTTATGTTGTTTCTACATCAATTTGAAGATTGAATGCAAAATTATTGCAATATAAGAGTATATTTAAAAACTTTAATGCTAGGTGGTATTTACCATGATTAATTTCGGAAAAGAATTTGCAATAAATTAGTAAAATTTTTTAATCGATTGGTAGCACTAATTTATATATTTCATATGTTTAAAATTTAAACACAATGTATTTATTTTTTTTATTTATGAAGTTATTTAATAATGACATTTTTAGACATTGTTTTGTATACTTCAATATTTTTAGAATTTTTACACTTCTGTTCAATAGTTTACTGAAATAAATTAATGCTTTTATTCAGAAAGGACACAATTAATCAAACATGACAGTAATGACATTTATAATGATACAAAAGATTTGTATTTCGAATAAATGCTACTTTGTTTGAACTTTATAAAGAAGAAAAATCCAGAAAAAATATATATCAAGTTTTAAGCAAATAATAATACATTTTCTTGAGCATAAAATCAGCATATTAGAATGATTTCTGAAGGATCATGTGACAATGAAGACCAGAGTAATAATGCTAAAAATTCAGCTTTACCATCACAGAAATAAATTATATTTTATTTTATTAATTGTATATATTATTATGTTTTATTAATATTTTATAATATCACTGTTTTATTATATTTTAATCGAATAATGCAGCCTTTGATGAGCATAAGAGACTTCTTTCAAATTTTAGCAACCCCAAACCTTTAAACGGTAGTGTACTGTATATTCTTAGTAAACTCTCGGTTAAAACAAGGCTTAGTAAATATGTGGGAAATGAAAAAATAAAGACTAACAATTAACAGCTTTTCTATTGTACCTTACACAATGAGGTTGATTTCTACACAGCTGACTGCAAATGTCCTGTTTCTTTATTTCCAGAAATTAGCTGCACGTCTACCGAAGATCAGAGCGGCTCGGGATGCACCTCACAGCTGCATCTGTCCACCAGGTATGTCTGTTAACTTCATTTATCCACAGCTCACCCCTCCTCGATCTCTACACACCTGTAATAGTGTGCTCCGCCTGTTACGTTTGATATGCAGTTGACTGTATGTTGCGGTTAAGCCATTTGAGCTTTCCTCCCGCGAACAGTCTTTTATCTGCAGGCATGTGAAGAGATACTATTGTTGCCAGGATAGAGATGTGACTGACTAGATCTCATTTCCCATGTAATGTAAATGAGTAAAAAGAGTCTCCTCTTCCTGACCCATTCACTGGTGCCCTCGGACTGGCATTGCTGTGATGACAGGTGCAGTCGTATTTTCGGGCGCTGTTGGCAGTCATTGCTTTCACTTTGTGCTTGAGCGGGTCGTGATGCAAGCCGGAGTGTTGGGATGGCGTCATATGGCCGCTCATGAGTGCAGAGAACAGTCAACAGAGTTCACAGCATATGACTAACAAGTCACATCCGTTTGTCTGACAGGACTTGCCTGTTAACTCTTTCGGGGTTACATTTTTTGAAATCTAAATTAAATACAAAATTTTGGCATGAAACTCTTGGATGGCGCAGTCCGATAGGTCTAACTCAATCTGAGATAATGACATCATTATCACATGGCACAGCTGATTGGTTCTCTCCTATATCTGTAGCCAGTGAGCTCGCAACATTCAAATATATGACTAGTGCTTGCTGTAGAAGTTTACGGCACGCTTCAGAAACCCTCCACCTTCCCCAGCTCCACCTGTATAGAATTGCTACGAGGTGATTTATGTATGCTATATGGGGTTATTTTATGTATGTTACACATACACATAAACATTAAACAATACATACATCCTTCGAGAGTTGTTATTAAACAAATAATATTAATGATTTACAATATTTTTAGTAATTTCTTATGGATGTGGTTCTTCTTTGGTGTTGCAACATATTTGTTATGTTTGTATATTTTGTTTGAAATAAAAATAAAATATAAGAAAGATAAGATAGTAAATATAAATAATAAAATAAATAATACAATTAAATTATGTATACAGCTAAGTAATATTATAGAATATTAAATATCTAAAAATATTTTTGAATTGTATAAATTAAATTGTGTGATATAAAATGTTAACTAAAAATTATATCAATATTAAGTAATAATTTGTTATAAAACTGACTTTTATATAAAAAGTTTTTAATAATGTATTATTATTATTATTCATTCAAATGTAAATTCATGTCCAAGTTGCATTTTCTTGTTTAAGTAAACATTATTTACCCTATCAGAAAAAGGAAAATAAATAAATTTTATATTTTTACATTTACAGTGTAATCAATATTCTGTTTATCAAAGTGAAGTATGAATCTCATCAAGTTTGTGTGTTTAAGCATTTTACATTTATTCTAAAATAATAACTCAAGGCAGTAACAATTTAAACACTATATTTTAATAGTTAACTTTTAACTATTTTTAAATATATTGGGTCATCAATAATATACGAAATATTGTTCACAGACAGATTTACCTTAAATGTCCTTAAATAAAAGCTGATTACTCACTAAAAACTCTCTCAGATCATGTTTTCATGACATTTTAAGTCTAACAAAGTAACAAAGTAGTTTTATCTAAATGTGTGAGTTGTTTACTTACTTTTTTTAATTTGTCATTAATACCATTATATTGTTCATTCAGACTGATTCGCAAACGCAGAATGCGCACGAACACAAGGCGGAATTATCACATGAACCAATCACAGCCGAACATAACCAGTCAAATCCAATCATTTTGCGATGGAGGCATTGTCTCCTCTCACTTGAATTTCCCCTATTCATTCTCAATGACCCCCACCAAACTCACCACAAACTTTACGGGGTCTGTTAAAACTCAATGGGCTCAGGGGAGGCGAAAGAGATGTGGACTCCCGCTGTAACTTTACCTGCTGGTGATTTATATACTTTTTGTAATTTTGTAATGTTGGCATCGCTTTATTTTTGTACTACAATTTTTGTGAGGAAACAAACAACCCTGATACATGTATATATCAGGCTAACAGTGAAGCTTCCTAGCAGCTACATTTTAATTTGCTTCCCTAACATAACCTCCAGATGTCAGTCATTAGACAACCTCTTGTGTTATAGCCCGTGTGTGTGAATTTACACATCTTTGAGAACCAGGCCAGATGGTACAGACATCTCCTTGTTAATTAGGCTAGTCAGTACTAGTCATTGTTGTGTTAACTGAGTGGGAAGTGACTTCAGACAGCGTAGTGAAACCAGTTTAAAATGGACATGTCTTGGATAGGCACTTTTAAACCAGGTGTGGGGACCATTTAACAGCAGGCATCCCAGATAATGGCCGTGTTGCTTGTTTATTGCCGTGCCGTGGGAGAGTGTCTGATCTCGCAATACAGTCTTTCAACCGTTTGATGTAAACCAGGCAAAGTATCAACATAAAATGTCGCTGAATTGACTGTAAATACAGTGCAGTGAAAGTACAGTTTGTATACACTGTGCGTGTTTTTTATATCGCATGTGTGTAAATGCTATGTGTATGTGAGGAAGTGTCCACATATATGTTGTTCTCCATGTCGCCAGCTGCCGCTTGTCAATCATTCCAGCACGCAGTGTTCAGATGGCTTCCATTCCATTGTTTATTTTGAGTGCTCAGCGGTGGGTAATATTCTGTGACTCCTTCATCAAACGCACGGACTGGCTTGTATACGTACAGCATTGATTTAGTGTTTGTGCTACAGTTGAGGCGTAATAACTTTTCTATTCACAAAGGTGTAATTGTATGAAGCCATCAACAAAATAGTGCTTTGGTGTATACTTAGCACTTCCTCTTCCAAGTTCATAAAGAATGCTATGTGTTAGTCATGTGCAGTTCAGCCCAAGGACAGTATATTATTATTCTTGGCTTGGTGTGTTTAAGCGAAGATGATTGTTTGTAAGAGTACCTGGTGGTTTGATACATCATTTTTATAAATGTTTTGTGTTTAGTCCGTGCTTTTTCCTCTTGAGGTGCTACTATGCTCTTAAAACAGCTGGCATATGGGCTTGGGGAATGTTTCAACACATCCAAATGAGTTTATTTTTTCTGATTTTGCGAATCCCATGGGGCTTCAGAGGTTAAGTTCACTCAACTCGTGTTTAAAAACCCATTTGGCTCATTCTCATTCACTCGGAAATCCTCCAAGATTTGTTTTTATTAACAAAGTCAGCATCGGTTCATACACGCAACTGTTTACCCTGCAGCGCAGCACATTTCAGCACTAAAGCGGTAACAGTGCCACACGTTCTTACTGTGATGAAAACTATTCACCATCTTGAAGTCACCTTTACATTGCAGGTATGCATAAGCCTGTGTGGATTATAGGGATGCATGGTATTGGAAACAACTGAAGTTGTGATGTTTTGTTTTTCTGCAATGTATGTTGCCATAAAAAAAAAAAAAAA
>JAHKKF010398757.1:0-12247 GCA_019740295.1 Labeo calbasu | reverse complement strand
TACAATTTTAGTGGTTATTAAGAAAGAAATGTTAAAAATCATGGCTCACTTTTATACTGCAATTTTGGAAAATGTACAAAACATTTATATATATATTTGTATACACGAATACTACATTTTCCAAAATTGCAGTATAAAAGTGAGCCATGATTTTTAACATTTCTTTCTTAATAACTACTAAAATTATATTGAAAACATATGACATGTGATTTAAAACATTTATTGTGGAATATCACTCTCTCTCTCTCTTTCTCTATATATATATATATTTTTTTTTTTTTTAAAACAACAACAACAAAAATATATATATATATACAATGCTCACATTTGTTAACATTAAATAACAGGTTTCCAGTGCTTTTCTACTGCACAAAAACATGACTTCCAGCCATCAGTGGCTTCTGAATAATTTCAAGGCTTGGACAGGAAGTAGCATGACTACCCATATCCTGTCCCAGGAGACTATGAGGTAATTTGAGCTCTGTATACAGAGGTAATCTTATTGTCTGTGGTCAGCATCAGGAAAGACTTATTGGAAATCATCCTACATGAGCAGGAATATGATTCAGCTGGTCAGACGGTAAAACAACATGGAAAGTCATGCCAAGCATAAATGTTTCCCCTTCCAAATATGACCATGATCATAAAATGTCTAGCAGGAGTATTATTAAGAATATGTTTAAAATATGCAATTGTCAGTTGGTGGATGTGGCTATGTTCAGAATAGTGTAATACTATACTACAATTGCTATTTCTGTTGTATGTGTAATTTAAATGTGCAAATTAACTAGAATTTTATGTTCTTTTTAACTGTTTTTAAACTTAAGAATTTATCAGATGTACACTGTGAAGAAAAAAAATCAGTGGAAAACAGAAAATGTACTCATAATTTTCTACCAGAACATTTAAATTAATTTTATTGCCATTTATGGACACAATGCAGTGCTTCTGCAAAAAAGCAAAAATGACTTGTAAGATAACATATGTTTACCTAAATCTGCAGTGTAGAATACTGTGTTTAATATATGTTGACGCATAATGTTTAGTTTCGCATACTATCTTAAAACAATTGTATGCTCTAAGCTTAACAGTTATGTCAAACATAATATTGCACTGATTTGAAACATGTTTACATGACTAGCTTTAATGGAGTTTAATGGCGCAAGCAACACATTTTATCCATAAATCCCACCTAATGCAGCACTGCAGAGCACATCGTCCAACACATTATGTGGCAGGAACTAGCTGACGAAGCAATGAGAAACAAAACTAGGCCTGTATCATTAAGACAACCATCAGTTTTACTTAAATAGTCTTAGCTTATGTCATATTTTGTGCTTTTGGCGGCATAGTAACACCACAACAAAACTGAGCAAACCATAGTGTATGTGGATATTTACCGAATGGGACTCTTATGATGAATCACGTTGATTTAATAAAGCTAACAGCAGCAGATCAGGGTAATGTTGTTAAAGGTTCATGCAAATGAACATTCTGTCATTGCTGACTTCCCCTCATTTCTTTTCAAACCAGTTTGAGTTTTGTTCTTTCATAGTAGCAGAATTGACTTTTTTGTGTGAAGTTAGGGTTTTAGACTTCTGAGGACTACATACACATGCGGGCACGTACGCATGTTCACCATTCATCCTGTAGACAGCGGACGCTGACCCGTGAACCGTATCCTGGAAGGATAAATGATGTGCTGGTAATCAATATGGGTGATGAAATGATAATCATTATCTTCATGCTTGACATGTCAGCATAGTTCAACTGAAGTTCACGGTCTGCGTCTGTATTTAAAGAGTTGAGAGCTGCGACTAGAAGATTTGTCCTGTGAAAAAGCTAAATGTGTTCTCACAAACTTATTTAGACTTTCCATTCGAGCGGTCTGCTGCCTTCCATTCTGAGCAGCTGATAAGTGACAGCAAACTGTCAGCCGAATGCTGGTCCCTCAGGGTCTGTCAAACAGCAGCACCATGTGATTCTTTTCTAAGTAGAATGATCTAATGACTGCTGCTGTGGTCAAACATGATGTAATAATGCTGATGTTTGTTCCTCAGTGTATTTTTCACTAGATTTGCATTCAGCAAAGAAAAGCGAATTATAAAACAGTTAAAATAATAGTAGCTGTAGCTTTAAAATGGAAACATGGCTGTGTGTGAGGGGAAAAATACTTGATTTATTTTCCTTTACCCTTGAAGATAACTTAAAGGTCAGAAAGACAAAGCAATGTTTTGACGGAGTTGTCGCCTTCCATAAAAATATCAAACTCTTCTCTCTTCTCTCTTCTCTCAAGCAGAAAATAGTGTGATAGTCAAAAAGTGACGCGTTTAACACAACATAACAGGCACGCTTTCTCTTTTTTTCCCCCTTCGTCTAGCACAGCTTCACAAAAACTGTTAAAAATGGCCAGAGCATATTCCACTCAAAACAAAACAAAAATTATTTTATTTTACGTAGTTGTGTCATGCATATTTTGGTGTATGAAATATTCCTTGGACATGTCTTAACAGTTCAAACTTTGCAGCCGCAGTGTGGAAACGATAACATTTGAGAAAGAAGCCAACAAAAGGCTTGAGTTTGGAGTTTTTGGGCGTGACCCTGTTTAGTCTCCTTATAAACTAAGCACCAACATGCTGCGACAAGCAGAGAATGTTGTTCATTCATTATTTGGATTTTTTCTTTCTTTTTTTTTTTTTTAAATGACTGTCTTAAGCATTATTAAATCTATTTTAAAATGCTAATTAGAATTGTTAAAGTTCTGTAAATGTTCACTTAGATTCATGAAGTTTTCTTGATGCATGTCTACTGTAAATCAAGACAAGGACAGACTAAATCGTTCCTCAGACTGCTCGAAGCCACTGCAAATGCCCTTTATGATAAAAACTTGTTGTAGACCTTCTGCTCCCATATAAAGTACTGTAGCTCTTAAGGGCTTACTGCACTCTTAATGCAACAGAGGAAAGAGCCACTGGAATAATGGCCTATTGATGGCTGTGAAATTGAATTGTGCTTGTTAAAAGAACACATGACCCTCCACTCGATAGCAGTAGAGAAGTCTGAATGCCAGTGAATGGGCAGGTATTTATTTGAAAGAGGATTTTGGGCATTACAATTTAGCTTTAAGATAGGGGGAGTAGAGTAGGATGGAAAGGAGTTGCTCGAAATGGAGCCTGACCTTCAGTGGAACTAAAAGTCACATATTTGACATAGTTTGAGTTTTTTTTTCCCACTTTATTTCTCTTAATCTTTGGGAATGTTATTCTGTTTACTGAATTCTTGTCTATAAATGTAAATGAAAAATGAATCTGTCATCTGTGTATCTGCCAGCCCTTCTCAGCATGCTCGCACAGAAAATGTGTAGAAATATAATGATGTTTGCTTCGAGTTATTCAAAAGACATTCTTTGCTGAGTCAGACTGTCTTTATATGAAAGGGTCGTTGAGTTTATGCAGTGTACCCACAGATCGATGGAAGCATTTACAAGGGCTCAGCTGCTCACATCCAGGTGTCCCTGCCTGCTGGGAATGGAAATTCACATCGCTCTTGTTCCTTTGCTGATCTGAAATCAGTTTAACAGTCCGTCTGATAACGGCTAAACTAGTCCCAAATCAGTTTTGGTTATTGTTCATATAGTCTTGATTACAGCACTTCTAGGGCATGTTTTTTTTTGACACGGTAGTAATTATAGTTACGGTCAAAAGTTTACATACACCTTGCAGAATCTGCAAAATGTTAATTGTTTTCAAAATAAGAGGGATCATACAAAATGCATGTTATTTTTTTATTTAGTACTGACCTGAATAAGATATTTCACATAAAGGTGTTTACATATTATACACAAAAATAATGGTTGAATTTATAAAAAAGGAACCTGTTCAAAAAGGTTACATACACTTGATTCTTAATACTGTGTTGTTACCTGAATGATCCATAGCTGTGATTTTTTTTTTTTTTGTTTTGTTTAGTGATAGTTGTTCATGAATCCCTTGTTTGTCCTGAACAGTTAAACTGCCTGCTAAACTGTCCCATAAATTCTTTGATTTTTTTTTCAGCATTTTTTTTGTTTTTGAACCCTTTTCAACAATGTCTGTCACACTAAGGACAACTGTGAGACTCATATTGCAACTATTACAGAAGATTCAAACACTCACTGATGCTTCAGAAGGAAACACAATGCATTAAGAGCCACGGGGTGAAAACTTTTTGAATTTGAAGAGCAGGGTAAATTGAACTTATTTTGTCTTCTGGGAAACATGTAAGTATCTTCTGTAGCTTCTGATGGGCAGTACTAAATGAAAAAAAAAATGATATTTAGGCAAAATAAGAAAAATCTTTCACCCCCTGTGTCTCTAATTTTTCCTTTTAGAGCATCAGTGAGCATTTGAACCTTCTGTAATAGTTGCATATGAGTCCCTCAGTTGTCCTCAGTGTGAAAAGATGGATCTTAGATTCATACAGTCATTGTTGGAAAGGGTTCAAATACACAATATACAGTGGGATCTGAAGGATTTTTCTGAAGAACGGCAGGCAGTTTAACTGCAGGACAAAAAAGGGACTCGTGAACAACTATGACTAAACAAACAAACAAAAAAACAGCTGCGGATCATTCAGGTAACAACACAGAATTAAGAATCAAGTGTATGTAAACTTTTAAACAGGGTCATTTTTATCAATTCAACTGTTATTTATCTTGGACTATATGTAAATGTTTTTTATGTGAAATATCTTATTTAGGTCAGTACTAAATAAACAAAATTACATGCATTTTGTATGATTCCTTTTATTTTGGAACAATTAACATTTTGCACATTCTGCAAGGTGTATGTAAACTTTTGACCTCAACTGTGTTTATTTTTAGAGCTGACTTTGCATTTTTAATCTTGAAAGGTCGTTTTTAAGCAAATAGCCTTAATTATACTGAATTTTTGCTGAAATGAACTTATCTGTTAGATTAAAACAGCTATTTTTATCATATAATGGGCATTTGGCTTTTCACAGATGTCCAGATGGAAGTTTCATGAATGTGAAACATAAGAGAGTGTTTTAATATATCTCTTAATCTATTAAAAACCACCATCTAACCTTCACCTGTCCTCGTTCACTTTTTCTTTTCATCCATCCCTAGAAGCATTGAATGCTATAAAGGAGATTAACCCAACAGGAGAGTTCAGCGGATCGAGCTGCCAAAAGTTCTGGTCATGTGACCTCAGCCCTGTCTGATCCCATAAGGCCCAAGGTGGTAAAAACGAGGCCAGGAAGGCACAGAGAGGTTTATTGGAATGGGTATTTTGGATGTTTAAATATTGGATTTTGTAGGGCCTGTTACAGTGGAATAACGTTGAGGTTTGTTAGTACTGTAGCTAAAAGGTTTTGTCTGGTATTTGAATAGAATGGAAGGACAAAATAGACAATAGACTGATAAGACTGCCAATCAAGAAAGCTGCCATCATCTCACTGCTCTTCAGGCATTGTGTGTGTATGTGTGTGTGCGTCAATCCGACACAAGCAGTCCTTGTCTGAGCAACTCACAAACGGAGCATGTGACGTATTGTGGTTGGGGATCTACACAACTAAACATAGGAGTTGGAAACTGATGGGACAAAATGGACGGCCATTAACAGTGTGACCCAGTGACTTCCAGTTCCCCGTAGACCTGTGCTATATTGATAATGAGAAAGAAAACAAAACGTCAGACTTCGTAACAGTATTCCCAAGTGACTCTCCACATGTTCTGATGATGTACTGCCTGCTTTATGCAGGTGCAAGAAAAATAGGAAAGTAGATAACAGTAACACCACAGCCAAACAGTCCAACTGTACTCGCTCATGCAAAGATAGCCACACTCACTCTCAGAGTGGATCTGAGCTGTCATAACATGATCTTTCTTTAGGTCAGAGTGACATTTAAAGTGCTGTATTCTCAGAAAGTGCTTTTTTAGTCTTGTGATTTTTAAAAATGGAAGGCAGAGCCAAATTTAGTGTTCAAGTGTTGTACACTACCAGTCGAAAGCTTTTAAACAGTAAGATTTTTAATGTTTTTAAAAAAGGCTCTGCTGCTCACCAAGCCTGCATTTAATTGATCTGAAGTACAGCAAAAATAGTACAATTTTTAAATATTTTTACTATTTAAAATAACTCCATTACTACAGTCTTGTGCCACATGATTCTTCAGAAATCATTCTAATATGCTGATTTGCTGTTTAAGTAACATTTATTATTATTATTATTATTATCAATATTTGCAACGATTGAGTACATTTGTTTCAGAATTCTTTGATGAATAGAAAGATCCAAAGATCAGCATTTATCTGAAATAAAAAGCTTTTGTAAAATTATACACTAAGGCATTTATAATGTTACAAAAGATTTCTATTTCAGATAAATGCTGTTCTTCTGAACTTTCTATTCAGCAAAGAAACCTGAAAAAATTCTACACAATTTTCAACACAATAATAATAATAATAATAATAATAATAATAATAATAAATGTTTTCTGAGCAGCTAAAAAGAATATTAGAATGATTTCTTAAGGATCATGTGACTGGAGTGATGATACTAAAAATGCAGCTTTGAAATCACAGGAATAAATTACATTTTAAAATATACTCAAATAGAAAACAGTTATTTTAAATAGTAAAAATTATATCAATAGTAAATTTGCACTGTTTTTGCTGTACTTTAGATTAGATAAATGCAGGCTTGGTGAGCAGAGGAGACTTCTTTAAAAAACATTAAAAATCTTAAAGTTCAAAAACGTTTGACTGGTAGTGTATGTAGTAAAAACAACAGATTTTACAGTATTGAATATTTCTTTATTTTTTATGATTGATTTTGTTTTACCAGGAAACTTAGAAATGTAACCCAACCACTGTTGTACACATTTATTAATTGTAATTAGCCATAGCATAACATTGGATATTTTTTTAAATTATTATCAATTTAATTGTTATAGTACTATTTATGTATTATAATAAAATATTATGATTTATTTATTTTTTACATATTTGAATAACATGCGTAATTGTAAGTCTCTCTCTCATTCTCTCTCTCTCTCTCTCTCTCTCTCATACACACACACTATGTCACTCCAACCCACTACGTTTGTTGTTTTAGAAGCACTGTTACATGTAAACATTGCAATTCCTGTAATTTTTTCCTACCCATCAGGGTGGTTTATGAATACTAACATGTTTGTCTGCCTTCCTGCTGGTTTGCTTAATTATGTATGAGATCAAAGTCACAGATGAAGTCATGTTATTAACATGCCCTGGTCTCAAGATGATTATAAGATTAGTACTCCCTATGAGGAGGATACTTAATGAGCACAGGCTAATTAGTCAGGCACCATGCTGCCTATTAGAGATCTCTACAGTCAAGAGAAGTTGATTTAGTGATTGCAGAGCCTAGATTATAGATTTTTACTCATGCAGAGCGAAAAGAAAAATTTACTATTAAAGGCATCCACTGTTGCCAGATCTTTCTTTATGATTTAAGTCTTGTAAAGGCATATGGCCAATACAGTTGGCCGTCTCTGCACTTGTAGGAGCACTACTAAAATATAAAGCCAACTGGATAAGAAGGTGTGAAGGAAATTGCTGACATCTTTTCCTTACATTCACTTTTAACTCTCCTCATTTGAGTATATGCCGTGATCGTGGGCCATTTCTTCCCAGGAGCTTGCAGAAAGCAGGAGCATTGATTTATTAAGAGTTGGCAAATTAAACCAAACCTCATGAGAGCACCTGGCTTTTTTCGGCAGCTCCATTTACCAGCATGGCACATTAATGAATAGAGGGATAATAGTCGACGCCGTCTGTGACTCTCAGTGACGCCAAGAGAATATGCTGTTTTAGACTACAGAATTACTCATGATTAACTGGTGGTGTTGCTCATGATGATGGCATTTGTCATCCACCTCCGTGGGATATTTGAAAATTAACTTTTTACGCCATGATGCAGTTCCTTAAGAACGCAGTCCATTCTTTTGAGTGCTCATTTATTGTTTTGACAATGATAGGTTGTAATGGATGAGAATATTAAGGGGCTGTCATTACCAGAGAGCGCCTGTGGTCAGTTTAAATAGGAAGCTGCTTTCTTCTGTGGCAGGATACTAATGTAGGTGGGTGGACATGTGTACAGGGTCATGATCATCACATTTAATATCCTGGACCCTTCTGACCCACTTTAGGCTTTAGACTTTGACAACACCAAAGGCTGTAAAGCAGTATCCTAAGGTTTTTATAGTAGTTACTTGATTGTTAACACTCTATCTCAGCTCATTTTGCCAAATTTAAACTTGTTTGAGTCAAGATTCCAGATCCATTTTAGTTTACCTAAGCACTGTAGAATGCAATACTGTTGCAAATCTGTGGTTCCATGAAGAATCTTCAACATCCATGGAATTTTACATTGGACTAAAGGTTCTTTGTAAGGGAAAATGGTTAATTAAAATGTTCTTCACGCTAAGAAGTAAACAATTCTTTTAAAGGGGGCATGACATGAGAAATCAAATTTGCCTTGATCTTTTGGCATATAAGAAAGTTTCTAAGTTTAAGGGAGAAGTTCACTTCCAGAACAAAAATGTACAGATAATGTACTCACCCCCTTGTCATCCAAGAAGTTCATGTCTTTCTTTCTTCGTCGTAAAAAAATTATGTTTTTTTTTGAGGAATACATTTCAGAACTTTTCTCCATATAAGTTTGAACTTCCAAAATGCAGTTTAAATGTGGCTTCAAACGATCCCAAATGCGGTTGTAAATGATCCCAGCCAAGGAAGAAGGGTCTTATCTAGCGCTCGTCTTGTTTTGCTCTGCCTGAACTCTTGTGTATTATGGTTTAAGACAGTTAGGGTATGTTGAAAAACTCCCATGGTATTTTCTCCCTCAACTTTAAAAATCATTTCAAAATCATCCTACGTCGCTACAGAAGTACCGACACAGTCTTTGCAAAGTGAACATGCAAAGAAGATCAAACACCCTTAACAAAAAAAGGTAAAACAGCGATGTAGGACAATTTTGAAGTTGAGGGAGAACATGAGATGGGAGTTTTTCGACATACCCTAACTGTCATGAACCGGAAAAAACTGAGTTCAGGCAGAGCAAGACAAGACGAGCGTTTGACATTAAAAAGTTTATAAATTGTATTTTTTTAATGAAAATAACTGATCGTTTCACTAGATAATATCCGCATTTGGGTTCATTTACAACCGCATTTGGGATCGTTTGAAGCCGCATTTGAACTACATTTTGGACGTTTAAACTCAGGGCACCATTTTAGTCAACTATATGAAGAAAAATCCTGAAACGTCTTCCTCAAAAAACATAATTTCTTTACGACTGAAGAAAGAAAGACATGAATATCTTGGATGACAATGGAGTGAGTACCTATTTTTGTTCTGGAAGTGAACTTCTTTAAGAAGTCCTCCTCATTATAAACAAAGCATTTATTTAATCAAGCTCCAAAACCGGCTTATTTGGATTTAAGGTGCAAGGTGATGTCACCCGGGCACAAACATTTGCATTAACGCTTCCACCAGAAAAGGGCATTGACAAATAGTCATCTTCTCTTCCCTTAATAGGTCCCGCCCACTGGCGTTCAGTCACTTACAGGTGCGCATTTGCTTTCTGACACAGTCCACGTGCTTGAGTCTGTCGTCAATACAACAAATGAAGTGAAAGTGTTTTGACGCGTTTGGTTTAAACAGCATGTTCGCGTCTTTGTACAGATATCAGAAGGATCTCATCGTAAGGAGCAAGTGGATAGTTTATTTTTATTGCCGTCCCAGATATCGTGTCTGAGGATTGATTAGAGCATTTTGTTTTGTAAACGAGGCACAGTCTCATGGAGAGTTCACAAAGAAACATTTGTTGAAAGACACTAGATCTAATTGCAGCTGCATCACAAATGGTAAGTAAATGGTTGCATAATGCTTTGTCAAAACACTCACATACAATAGCGAGGGGGTGTTAAAACTGTTTCATATGCAATGATAACCGTGGCTGATTCTTGACATGCCTTAAAGTCGTTTTAGACATAGGACCAGAATGAGGGTTGAAAATAATAATTTTCCCACGTATTTATTTTAGTTATTTTTGTGCAAAAGACTTTATTAACATTATAAGTAAACCTCAAAGAACATATTAAAATAAAAAAAAAAAAAAATTTCGTGACCCCTTTAAGAACTGTTCCCTGAAAGGTTATTTGGGGAAGCAAAAATGGTTCATCTGTCATTGACGCAAAAAACTCTTTATTTTTAGGAGTATACCTTTGAAAATATTCATATGTATAAACAGGTATCCCAAACATTTAAGGCTCAGCAGAATCTTGTTCTATTGACCTATTTTTTCTTCCCTGGGGGAATCTGAGGGCCTGAAGATAGATAGAGATGTTAACGCTCTTAGATATTTGCTTGCGTATCTTGTGGAAAATCAAGCGGTGTCGTATCTCGCGCAGGAATATTTCAACTCTTTCGCTCTGTATCTCATCTTCGGCTGAATGTACTGAACTGTGTGAGCTGAAGACGAGCAAAGAGGTTGGTTGAAGCGACAGCCGGATCAAGCGTTGTGTAACATTAAAATCACACTGGGAAAAGCCGTTAATGGGCACAGCCAGAACCTCGTAAGACCCCACAATCCTTTGAGTCTCAGGATGATAAAGCATGTGAATGAAGACGTTTCTTTGAAATGAGAAACAGGTTGAGAGAGTTCATAGTGGTTTCATTGTGAAGTGAAGGGATTAAGCCACTTTATTAATGTTAGTCTGAGACTAGAAATTGCCCTTCATTGTGTTACAAAGTAAGGGTGAGTTCCATAGAGGGCTCAATAGTGTAATGAGTATAATGGGAGGCTACAACAGTATAAAAGTCTACATAATAATGGTAGAGATTCTACATGACTCCTATTATACTTGCGCAGCTGTCTTTGGGAAGAATTGTTTTACGTAAGTTAATATGTGAACATTTATGAGCTATAAATTGTATACTCATGAGCTAGACTGCTGAGCATCAGCACAACTGGGAGTTTGATATAGTTTTTATGCCACGGTTTACTTATACAAGAGCTCTGACTTTTGGACTTAAGAGTGTATAACCAATTACTTAAAATCGTCTCAGATTTCCTTTTCTTCTCTTAAAGTGGCATGTTCTGCTTATGTAATGTTTGCCTATGACTTAAATTGGATGTCTTATGTTTTATTCAGCAGCCTGAATGGTGCAGATGCACTGACCATTCTCACACTCTGTAAGTCAGATGTCTGTTATCTCAGAGTATGGACACATGAGATCGTTCTGTGGTTGTCAGTGTTAAACACTGCTGTGTAATGATAGATTTCTGCCATACCCTAGGCTTACTGAAAGTCACTGGCAGGTGCAAGAAGCAGACAGATTATGTAACACCCATTTTTGCTGAAAGATAAAAGCTATAGCACTGATTGCATGGGAATTGAATGGGATGGAGCTGAACAAGCTCAACTCAATTCAGTCAAGGCACTATCATCACCGTTTGTGACGTTACCTGACTGAAGCCAGTGATGTGAAGATATAACTTTACACAACAGCTCAATTTTATAATTATACAGGAAGTGTTTGTGCTGAGGTGTTGGGGAGCATCTTCATCAAATGTTTATGAAAACACCATTAGAGTGCAGAAGGTGTGAATAAATAGGAAGAAATGATAATAAGATTTGTGGTGCACCTTGATTAGGAGATTTTTAAAGTAATTTATTTGTTGGATTTTAAAACCTGTCAGAACACATATATAGTGTTCCATTTCAATCCAAGCTGATATATTTTAATATGTGCTGGAATATATATATGACTTGAAAAAAGTGTCAAAGGTTGACAGTTTAGAGTTTGAAATTACAAGCCTTGCACTCAGGGTCATGAAACAACAATATGCTTATTAGAATGAGGATTTTCTTCTTAAATTATTAAAACTTAAGACAAAGTAATAACAAGCGTATATTTGATTTATCCTTGAAAACGTCACTTTTTAAAAAGATGATGCCATTATGATTTCTTAATTTTTTTTTTCAGGTTATTATTTTTATTATTTTGTATGGTTATAACTTTAAAGGGGAAATTATAATGGTGCACAACTTTGAGTCTTTTTAACAATACACTGGTAACTAAAATGTGTTTATACAATGTGTATACATTTTTTGACGCTTTAAAAAAAAAAAAAAAATCCCAGTCACATTTTCTTGGTTAAATAAACATTACTTACAAAAAAAAAAAAAAAAAAAAAAA
>JAHKKF010398754.1:0-11860 GCA_019740295.1 Labeo calbasu | reverse complement strand
AAAAAAAATATATGTATATGAAGAGTTTGGTTCCAAAACGCTATAAATCCATTTTGATTAATTTGAGTAAAAATGTGTTTTCTTTACCAAGAAAGTGGCACGATGAAAACTACTATTTTCTGTTTCAGACTTTCACATTGCATCGTTAGGTTATAATAACATTAAAAATTCAAATCCAGATTTTGATTTTCAAAGATTTATTATAAAAACTGTTTTTTTATAATAAAAAAAAAAACAAATTGCAATAAATCCATCAGGGCTCTACACATAAAAATTGAGGAGCACAGTCAAAATTTCAGGAGCACCTTTTAATAAATAATCAAAAAATCTGAACAGAAATTAGCCTTCCAATTATGAGGTGATATTTGACTCCTTAAAGTGAGTTAAGAGTTAAGTGAGTTAAATTTAGTTTTTACCTTTGTGATGGCATTTTTGTAACTTTATGAAAAGTACGTTATCTTTCATGTCAATTTTTTTTATAAATACATTTTTGTCCCTTTTTTTTAGGGTTTTTTTAATAACCCTGCTTCAAATAAATGTGATGAAAAGAAAATTGCATAAGTATTTTCATTTAAATTCTCTCTCAATCATGAGTTTCATTTACACGGATCTTAAGTGTTGATGCTTTTTTTTTTTTCTTTCATTGAGAGAAATGTGATTTGTCTTTTGCATTAGTGCTTTATTTTTATTTACCTCCTGTTTTTCTGACATCTTATTTGTTTAATATACTGGCATCCTGATTTTTATTTATTTATTTATTGCCAAGACTGTAGAAGTTTGACGTTATAAGTGATAGAAGACATTCATCTCTCAAACACACTCTTTCCATGAAAACAAAAGATCTGTGTTAATGACAGTATTAATGTTTTGGCTTCTTTGTCAATGCTTTGAAAAAAAAATAATAGAAATTACTATTAAAAAAAATAATATATAAAATAAAAAAAAAAAAAATATATATATATATATATATAAATATAATAATAATAATAATAATAATAATAATAATAATAAGACATACATATAAATATGCATACACGTGTATTCTTATCTTTTCAAAATGTCTGGGTCATATTTCACCCCCAAAATGAAACTTAAACCCATTTGCAGGACCATTAAGATTCTTCAAAAAGGTGATTAATAAAAAATGCTTAATTTGTAAAAACTATTTTACAAATGTTTGTATTATTTGGTTTTTAACATTTGGGGTAAAATGACTTGGGCATAAATATGCATTTCATACAGAATCACACCAAAATTACTTCTACAGAACTGATTTGTTACAAAATCTGGTCTAAGTTTATACTAATAATTCAAACAGCAGATTCAAAGGTGAAGAACTCTCATCCAGATATTAAAGCCACATAAACTTCATAAAGATGTGGCAGGTGCGTTCTGATGATGAGAAACAATGTAGACCTATTTAAACATTTCATGAAAAACTGTGCAAATGCAATCTTAGAGATAAAGCTTATATAGTATGTAAACTAGTTTTGTTCCCAAAAGGAAAACAAAAATCAATGCATTAGAACACATTGAAAAACTACACAGCCCATGTAAGCTGTTCTGTGTTCTGATTGGCTGCGGTCAGAGGTCATGACCTTGAGCTTTATTCCCAGCCGCAGGTGTTCATACAGCTGCATGAGAACAGTGAGGTTATAACACACATCTCAGGAGTCTGACATGTTGAAATGTTTTAATTTGACACTTATGGTGTCAAAAAATATAAACACATTGACCTGCTGAGAAAAGAAAGTACGACTGGACGTTCATCACAACATTTCCAGTCACGTCTTATTGATAAATCTGTTTTTGGACGAGAAGGAACCAAAACGGTGTCAATTCAATTCAAATTAAAATCACACTCCATTAAAAAGAAACAAAGGTAGAGTTGTTTTAGAAACGCAAAAGCTTTTTATTGACCTTATCAGGAATGGTTTCTTTGCTTTGCATTTACATTGTAACGCTATTGTTTAACTTATTGAAAATTTTAAATGATTTCCCAACAGTCATTGACAAAATTATCAAAGGAGGATCTTTGTGCATTTAAGGGTCAATAATACTGTTAATGGTTTGAACATTTAGGATGCTAGGAGGTTTATATACCATCATGCTTTGGAATACTTAAACTATATTAAGAAAACAAACACGTCGCAAGAGAATCAAAATCCTCCTAAAAATATAAGAAACGTCAATACCCGTGTCAAACTGAATGACTTCCGTTGAAGGTACGATACACATTCAGCACTTTGTTAAACACATTTTATTATTCATTTCATCTTGCATATATATATTTATATTCATATAGTTATTTCTGAAAAAATAACTTCAGCACGTAAGAAACTAAACAAAAGATCTCAAACATAAGAAATATATACATATTAATGTCATCATCGTATATATCTCTTAATTTGCTTTATAAATGCCGTAGAGAACTCTTTTGAAAAAACACACGAAAAAATATAGAAAAATTGTAAATAAATTACAAACAAATGTAAAAATACACCCAGTCGTAGCATTTATAGAGAAATCTAAACCCCGCCCACCCCAAATGAAACCAATGGAAACGATTGAATATAAATGAAGCTGATGTTCACATTTCAAATGTCAAAGACAGTCGTCACAACAAGTACAGTCTCACCCGAGCGTCGTAGAAAGTTCTTCATTTTTTTTTTTTTTTTTAATACAATCTTTAAACTACATTACCAAGCTATAGTTCAGACATAATTGGCCATTAAAGGGCGAGTAAAGGACCTTTAGCATCTAGCACATAGCGTTTATTGTGAGGCATTACGGGGGGGGTTCCAAAGGCCCGGTGCGTAAAGTGCGCAGCTGGACGGGACGGTACGCTGAAGGGGAAGTGATGTCATAAAGGAAGCCAGCATTGGCTCCTACCTTCAAGAAGATTCTAGAATGCCAGCCTCCATCCCAGTGCAATAAAATGCTTCACAAAACACAGCCACTGCAGCCAAAATATATGAGGTAACATTCAGAGTCCTGGAGCGAAGAAAACAAAGTGCAATTTTCACTGTAGCATCTCTTTGAAACCACCATTTACGACCTCTGGAACATGTAAAAATAACATTAAATTCAAAGCAAGTCTGTGCCAGAATGCTAATGACCTCTCGTGTCCCATCCCTTCAAAGACATCCAGCGGTTATCAAAATCTCCAACCAGTACCTTCACGCACCGGGAACCCGAGTGCGAAACCACTCACGCTAAAGCGACAGCAGTCAATCATTTTGCCGGTGCGTCTTCAGTGTCTTAACTTATGAGATCTGCCCGAATGAAAATATACAACATCAATCCTCACTCGAACTCACTAGAAACAGGTTTAAACACTAGCTGGTTTCATCAGGATTTGGCTCAATGTGTTTAAACTGAAAAGGAGAATCCTAAAGCTAAACCAACATTCTAGACATGAGCTGCCTCTTAATCATCAGCTCAAGAGCACGAGACCCACGTCGGATCAGAGAACGTGTCATAAAATTACCATAAATCCTCAATTATGACCACTGAGGTGTGACCGAACTGTTAACGTGGCTTTAATCTCCAGAGCGTCATATTTCTGGACATAAACACCCTCCCAGAAATCCCTCTTAGGCATCTAGAATCTTCTGTAAGAATATTAGCTTTTCTTCCCAGAATCAATTTTAAAAAGGTAGCATTAATCAAAGCAGATTATATAGACAAACATTTGGGCGATAAAGTGACTCATTACTGAAAACAACAAACGCAAAAACACCTGTGCAACAGGAGGCTGGTTACTCCAAGAGATAGTCAATTCATAAAAAAAAATAAACAACATTATGAAACGAGAAACAAACGAACAGATCACAAGTAACACTCAATTAGTAGTCATAATACTCTTGATAATTCATGGACAAAAAAAAAAAAAAAAAAAAATTTCCTCAAGGAAAGTGTTTCAGCATTGGGATCTCTTCAACTCTGAGACTTTAGTTGGCCAAAACCACGGGTTGGAAAGCCTGGCCGGAATACTGCAGGTTGTATCCGAGTCCTTCCACGAATGGTGGTTTATCCATGAAGGAAATTCCACTGTTGCCTCCAATGATTCCCACAGCCTGACCTGGTTGTGGACTGGAGAATGGATCGAAGGATGCATGCGGGTGCGGAGCCTGGAACGGCGTCATTGGCGGACCTTCGGCATCAAAGTAGAGGGGCCTCTGGGAAGCGGGAAACACAAACTCTTTGGCATTAGGAGACAGTTGGCTTGGGATGGGTCCAGCTAGAGAGTGCATGGAAAGGGACAAGGGTTTGTGCTTGACCAGCCCCGGTGGAGAGATGGTGCTGGGGGAGCGCGTGATCATTCTCGGCTGTGGGGCCGTGGGGACGCCAGAACCGGAGGCAACTCCGGGGTTGCCGCACTTCTTCATCTTGGTGGAGCCAAATTTGGTGGCGGCGAAGCTGGCTGTGGTGAAGGTGATTGGTTGAGGTGTGGGTCGGGAGTTGGGAGCGGAGTACAAAAGGCCGGCGCTTGGTGGCGACGGGGTGGATGTGTTGGAGGAATGAGCGCTGGGATTCGTGGGAGTGCTGGGAGCGGCATAGCCGAACAGTCCTGGGCAAGATGAGGTAGAAAGAGGAGTTGGCGAACTGGAGAGCGACGGTAGCATAACCGGTGACACTTGGCCACCGATGGGCACGAACACCTGAGCTTCTGGGTTAAAGCCCAGACTCTTGACATCCTCAAACTCCACGTCTCCTTTGAGAACGACGTCGGACCTTTCTGCGTCGCCCCCTAAACCTGGTGGATCCTCTGTGTAGAGGACTTTCACAGCACCCTTCTCCCCAATCTGGTAGGACACTTCGTAAGGGTCGATCCAAATGCTGAGCTCGGGGGGAACATTGGCACGGACCTCTTCGGTGTCTAGACCACTCCTCCTGGCTGCCAGCTCCACCACAGGATCCCTGGGAGCTCCCAGATGGAGGCAGCGGAAGGCAGAACCACGTAAAGGTGCTTCAGGGTACCAGTGCCCTTCGAAGCGGGACACCAGGATACGCTCCAACTCCTCGCCAAACAGATCAGCCCTACGGCGTGGGAGCTTGTTGTACAAGTAGGACACTATGAAGTTCAACGCGACCTTCACCTCCAGATGCATGATGAATTTGATTATGTCTTGAAAGTTCCTTCAGTTAGAATCTTAACATCTCTTGCAAATATCAAGGTGGAAGTCTTTAGTCTTAGGCTTAAACGTCAATTTAAAAGCAAGGGCCTCTGATTTCAGTTGGTTTCTCAGGAATTGCTTAAAAGTGATTGTCAGAGACCAGCTGATTTTTAAAAATCTTCACCCTGAAGCACTGATGTATGAAGACAGCAGCTCTCCAAGACCCAGTTTCTTCAAAGCCTTTAGAAAGACAGAGAGAGACCAGTTAAACGCAATATTCACGCAAAATTTTACTGTCAGTATGCAAGTTTGTTTGTTTTAGCAGATGCTAAGGCCAAGGTACCAATCCATGATTATCTTTGTGAAATCCCTCATCTGTTCCTCTGGCTAAAGCACTTAGGATTACATGGCTAAGAGAGGAAAATTTAACACCAAATGCACTAGGCCCACTTACACTAGCTCAAAGAAACACTAAGAGGGAATGCTCTACAATTATATGTTTATACTTCGAGCCCAGGGAATGTAGGCAGCACTTTTGACTGTGTGGCAGAGTGTAAACTGCTGATAAAATGGTGCTGCTGAAGGCAGGGGTTAAAAACTACCCTTCCCGGCATGCACCACGCCCGCCGCCGCAGACGTCATCACCACGCGTGTGAATGTTGATGTGACGCCTCCGCATTCTCAAAACACTGATAAGCTCCGTTAAAGCTCGTTTTATAAATGCACCGCCCTTGTTATATTTCTAATAGAGGCGGATCCGCGATGAGTTGCAGCACATATGAGGACAGTCACTGCCGGTAAATGTCATGAAACGAATTATGATTATTAAGAAAAGAGACGCGTTAAATAGCGCGCTCATACACAGACTGGCCAATAAATCATAAATACCAGCACGGTTATTTCATCGTGCAGCTATTAACCATTTTAAAACGAGGTTTACATACATGGACACATATTAAGTGAGCTGACATTTTCCTTGTGCAATTATCTTACTCACAACGCATGAAGAAAAATGCCAGTTGTAATGTTTACAAATAAATATTTGTTCGAGGCTGTGAATTTAATCGTATTAAATGTTACCACTACTATTTGATAAAATAAACCAGACGTGAATCCATCTTAAAAAATCCAATTCGTGCATTCAATGTCACTCAATGTCAGAGTTTGCTCAAGCTACTGACAGAAAACTATTTGTATCGTTGCGAAACAAACATCCACAAGCCTGATTGTTTGTTTACAATCCCCATCCTATACAAAACATTCAGTAGATTCACTTCACCCCCATAAATCACATCAAAAATCTTACTCTTGACTTTATAATGTTTAACATACACTAAATAATTGAACCAAACATTATTATACAACACAACACATTCAAATATAATGATAAAAGTGTTGTATGGCAATAGGTAAAACTAAAGCAGATGGGATGCTGGAAGTTGCTGTTCCTGTTGGGCTGCTCTGTGTGTATGTGTTGGGGGTTCCCTCAAAGAAACTTGGTTTCTTTTAAGAAAACTTAATTATCTAACTCCAAGAATAACCAGACAGGTTTTTATTCAAAACCACAATTCTAAGGATTATAATTCATCTTGTACGTTTTTTTCCAGTTTACAAAAACTAGTAATGGAATAACATGTTCCCTAAAGTTACTCCTGACACTCAGATATAAAATGAGCTTATAAATGTCCAGCGGCTCTATTACACACTGACAGCAGAGAAATAATCAGCTTTTGGAAACCTTTGGCCTGTTTTAGTCATCTCAGCACACCATTAAAACCAAGGACATCTGTGCAAACACACATTCATCCTGAACTCAAATAGAGTTGCATGCAAATGCTTTAGGCTAAATATTATCAATCAGCATCATATTATTGTATCCTTAGATTTGTTACTTCATGACAATCTAAAATGGACGACAACTCATCACTCATGCAAAAGAAAAACAAAGATTATGAATGTATCCGTTCAACATTAAGTCCAGCACCAATAAATTCTGCTGCCACTCTGGTGAAAGCAGCCGGTAATTTAAACATAAATAAATCAAGTACTTACTGATTTAAAGCTTGTGTTTATATCCTGCGCTTATTATATCCATTAACCACACAAGTATCATTAATTATTCGTGCTTGTGGCGTTGAAGAAATCCTTCACAGAGAACCGCTGCCTTCTGTTATGTGTGATTGAAACGCACTTTAATCTTAATTTAATTTAATTTAATTTTACGTTTAATTCATGACATGACGTGTCCACGCTCCCACACGCGCCAGTGGAAACTTCACTGTTTGGCAACCTCGCGTATTTATATCGCAGCGCACGCGCGCGCTCCGCCCTGCGCTTTGACGTGCTTTCAGCTGGAACTACTTACTGATTAGATCTTGCGCAATAACTCAGCCCACCCAGAAGGATAAGCGGTCACAAGTGTGTTAAAACGCTCTAAACTCATTTAAACTTGATTCAAAAAAAATTATTCGATGACTCGATTTTACAGGCGAACAAAGCCGTGTTTACTTTTAACACTATAGTATGTCTTAACTGTTTTATTTTCCACAATGTTAAAATCATGCTGATTTGACATTTTTATTTGTCTCAGAGATGTCCATGAGACAGGTTTATGTTTGTTTCACTTCGTCTCTATTTAATTTGGCGAAATAATGTTGCCATATGTGAGGCTGTGCTGCGAAAGGCTAAAAATAAAAGATGTCATAGCAACAATGCAGCCATTGGCTGAGAAACGCGAGGAGCGGTCGGCCATTGGGCGAACGCAGCGTCCACTCAGCAGGGGGCGTGGTGACGTAGGTTCAGAGCGTAGCAACGTGCATGATGGGAAGTGCAGTTTCCAAACAACACAACTGAGCAATGAGAGTTTAAAGTTTGATTTAAATATATATAAAAGGAGAAACAGATTAATTGTAACTTCATGTCAACCTAAAGCCCCAAACACAAATAATTAAGGGCAGAAGAAAATTATGTTGTCGGGTTTGGTCAGGACATTACTTAAAAACTCTTCACTGGATTTTGGAATGTTTTCCCATCAGAAATTAGATTCGACTTAAAGAATTAAAATGTGACGTATCATATTTTAATGACAATTTTAGTATTGTTTTACATTTTTAGAGGGGAAAAAGTTAGATTTATGATTATGTCTAATACATTTAAACTTGATTATACATGTTTACTTTCATATTTTCTGTTCTATTATGCAAAGAGCAAGTGAGTGAGATGGTCAGACATCCCTGACAGCACATGTACATCACAGAGACGTCTATCTGACATCTGCATTTATATCTGCAATAAGTATTTTTTAGAGTGTTTACTTATTTGCAATACGTCTACAGGACGTTTCTTATAAGATGTCAAATAGACATTTAGAAAATGTCTGTAAGATGTTTATGATTTTGAATGTATGTAAAACTGACATCTTAGAGACATCTATCAGATGTTTGTACACAGCGGATGTTTTCCAGATTAAGCGATCTTTAACAGACATTATGCAGACGTACATGTGCTATGTGGGGTCATGGTTTAACAACATTCATTTAACATATATCTGATATTTAACCATACAGATGTCTCCCAATTCTTACTGTAAGACAGTGTGTCTCATCTAAGCATCTTACTTTAGTCCAAATGCCTGCTAAAACATACATTATCAGTTCTCAAACTGGTTTTGGTATGCATGTGCTGCACTGAACCAAGCGTCTAAAAAGATATTTTGCGATATATTTACAGTCTCTAAACATATTCTCAGCAGTGCCCTCTACCGATACAAAATATACCACAAGCTGGATGAACTAGATATTTGAGGAGAGTTTGAGGAAATTAAATGGACAGCAGATGTCACTGTACGTCTCTTCGCTGCATATTCATATCCGAATAGTGAAAATCAGATATGTAAACTGAAGCATTAGCCAAAAGACGAGTCTATGGATGGCATTTAGGTACAACATAAAGGCTTCATCAGCGCTGAACTGCACGTGAATCTCTGTTGTATGAGTTTCTGATTGAATAACGTGTTGTATTTCTGATAGACCGATGTATATCTAAGATAGGATGGAAATCTCATTATTAAATATCATAAAGTTTTTAAACTTGCTGGATTTTTAATATTTGGCAACTCTTACAGCTAAAACCACCACCAATAAAACATAAGAAACATAAAAATCTTTTGGTTTTTCGTTGGATGTGTCAGGTGTTATATTACAAATGTCAGAAACTGTTTTACATTAAAATGTAGAACTTAGAAATTATACAGCATATAAGAGTTGTACAAACAATTGATTACTTTAAATTATTACAAGAAATCAAATGTATATCAACACATTTCTTGAAACTATAAAGAAATAGTAGTCTTTTTTGCAAGTGTCTGTTCACTGCAGAATGCGGTCGCGTGACGTCAGTGCCGTAAAGCGCCAGCCGCTGCCGTGATTCGGCACATGTGTAGCTGTTGTCCTGCTGTGTGTTCAAATCATGAGAGATTCTAGATCAGTAATAGGGTAAATAGTTAAACCGGGGCAGATGGATATCACATGTCTGCACACAAACTGCTGCAGAACACGACAGCCTAGGTGACAGATTCATAAATCAATAACTAATATATGTTTTAAGTTTACTCACATGCTCAGTCTTCTGTAAGATCTCGAATGTCCAGCAGCTCGTAGCGCGTCGTTTAGTCCGGTTTCCGCGTCTTGAGCGTTCGGGCTCGCTTCTGTTCTGGTTGTGGGTCGTGTTTGGTCTGGTTGAGGATGTTTGTGCTAGTGGAGATGGTGGACACGGTCCGGATTCCGCCGTGGAGTTTCCACCGACAGCTGAACGACGCGATCGCCGAAGAACTCAACAAGAAACTCGCCAACAAGGTGAAAATGTGTGTTTATGTCATTATTGGGTCATGCTTATGATTTGCTCAACCCTTAAATCTCCTTAATCTGTTTATATTGAGTCATGCTTGAAAAACAGATGCTTCATATACATTAATGAATTATTAATGAACTGTTCTTCTACTCACCAAGGCTTAATTTCCATAATTACTATTACTACACAAATTAGTCAGAATCATTCATTCCCAGTATCATTTAAATATTGGAAAATGTATTAAAAGAATGTTGCTTCGTTTAGAACATAATGTTTCAAATAAGACTTAAAAACATTATAACATTAAAGTTTGAAGAAGACTTCTTTTCAGATTTACTCAGTCATTCTCAAATACATTCAGCTGTTATGAGTTTTACTTGACTGCTGTTCTTAAACTGTCTAAACTCCTTCGTCTGTCTGCAGGTGGTGTATAACGTGGGTTTGTGTATCTGTCTGTATGACATCACTAAACTAGAGGATTCCTACATCTTTCCTGGAGACGGAGCATCGCATACTAAAGGTGCCGAACTGAAACACCACTGTTCCTCACTGCAGTCATATAGTGATGCTCTCAGTCCAGCAAAACCTCATTCTCTCTCTCCTCCTGCAGTTCATTTCCGATATGTGGTTTTCCACCCATTCCTGGATGAGATTCTGGTTGGAAAGATTAAAGGCTGCAGTGCTGAAGGTGTTCATGGTAAGAGAGGACATGATGAAAACAGGATGCTTTTTTCTTCTAGTGTTCTTCAGTGGTGGCATTATTATCGTTAAATAGAACTAAGACCATTAAAAAAATATTACTTGAAATGAAAGTTAACTGAAATAAAATATTGAAAAAAATGTTCTTAACACTTCACATTTTCATTCTGTTTCATTTGTTTCAAGTAGTAAAATAATTTTAATTATATCTTTAATTATACATGACAGTTTTATTTCAGCTAGTTGCTAAGACATTGTTTCTTATTTTCATTTAGTTTTAATTGAAGTACTAAAATCATTCAAAATTAACTTAAAGCTTTACTTGGAATGAAAGTGTTGTTAATTGAAATAAATGTATAAAAAGGCAACATTTTGTTTAAGTTGAAGTACTAAAACATCTAAAAATAAAAAAAACTGAAACAATAAAAAAGTTAAACATTAACTGAAACTAGATAAACAAAGTTTGTCAAGATAAATTTTAGGTTGGCTTGAGAAAGCCTAGCCTGAAAGTATAACGCAGTGGAAGTTTTAGGTAGATTAGATGGATGTTAACATGTTTCTAGCACGAATAGCATGTTGCTAACATATTTCTTTCATGATTAGCATGTTGCTAGCATGTTCTAGCATGATTAGCATATTGCTAGCATGTTTTTAATGTGATTGTCCTGTTTCTAGCATGTTGTTAACATGTTGTTAGGATGTATCTAACATTACTATGTTGCTAGTATATTGTTAATGATTTAACACATTGTTAGCATGTTTTAATATGATTTAGCTGATTGCAATCATGTTTTAGCATAATTTAATACATTGGTAACGTATTTTTTCACATTGATACCATTATTAGCGTGTTGCTAGCATGTTTCTAGCATGATTAGCCTGTTACTGTCATGTTGTTAACATGTTGCTGTAACGTTTTTAACATTATTAGAATGTTGCTAATGTGTCTTTAGCATGATTAGTATATTGCTAACATGTTTTAGCATGATTATCCTCTTTCTAGTGTGTTGTTAGCATGATCAGCATGTTGTTAACATGTCGTTAGAATGTTTCTAACATGATTAGTATGTTGCTAACATTGTTAGCATGTTTAAGCTAGGGCTGCACGATTAATCACACGATGTCGTGAGGCGCGTTTAGTCAATGAAGCCGGTACTTTGATTAGTAGTAAAGCTCCATCACGTGCGTTCAGC